>JARPRG010000521.1:259233-282518 GCA_031001745.1 Hartigia nigra
AATTTCATGGATTACGCTTACATTAGAAGTGTAAAAATATGAAATAATTTTAATATTTTATGAGATACTGAGTTAGTGTACACATAGCGCGCGAATAGGTCTCTAATCATTTTATACTTGTGGTGAAAAATCCTCTAAAAATAAAACTGAATCAAGAGGATGGCTATAATACATACATAACAACAAAGCCATTTAAAACTTTGCCTTCCGTTTAAAGCGCGTGACAGATGTTTCCAGCGATTTACCGTTACCACTTTACTACTACCAATAAACCAGTACGACACTCGCGTGTAATGGTATTTCGATTTTGGGTAGTTTTCGGGGGAAATACCCTTACCCTTTGTCGCACCCACAGCGCACTGTTTACTCCCAGACCCTTATGTCTATATATAGCAATTCATGCAAGGGATGAAGAGACCATTTCACTACCGAAGATCGTGCAGCTACAGATATAGACTGGCTTTACATAAAAAAAAACTTTCATTTCCATTAAACTACCCGTGGTAATGCTAGAATGAAGCATTTGATATATTTTGAGCGTCTAAAGTTATATGTAAGTAGGACATTTTTTCAAGCTTCTAATATATATATTTTTTCGATAGTGTGAACGATACTTTAGGTACATGCATCCTGTAGGTACGGTTGTGGCTAACGATTTTAACGTATACTCTCTCTCTACTACTCATGGGGCACGCTTCAAGATTAGGGGGCCGTTTTGCAGCTGTCATGGGGTATTCCATGGGTGGGGATATGGGGCACGCGACAAACTAGCACCCCCGTAACGATCATAGTCAACCGTCAGTGTTCGGTTCGTCTTGTCGTTGATGAACGTACGGTAAGAATTGTTAAAGCAATCATGAATTTGTTATGGAAACTAATTTAATATAAATATGACACCCGTGTTGTGCTTGTGATAATCGAATTATTATATGGTGCCCCGTAAGACAACTTGTGGGAATACTTAATAGGTCAACAACTATAAATTGATCGTTAAATTTCAGAACGTCGCATTGTTTACGCCAGGGTACACCCTCTGACAGATTTAAATCAGCAATTAATCAGGTACGTTGTAGTTGTATCGGCGTAGACGCCTAGTGACTATCAGTTTTTCATTTAGATTAATTTTATACGATTGAAATATTATAGTCATGCGAGAGTCGTACGATTAAAATATTTTCCTTACTGCAATGACATGGGTATGGCAGATATTGATGTAATGTGTAACGTACGAGTGACTTTATGAGATTTTTGTTGCAGATATATAGTCATCGTTATCGAAAATGAAGAGATCTTTATCGGTAAGATGAAAAATGATATACAGGACGATAGATAAAAATAACTGTTATAATATTGAATTGATTAAAAATGTTTTAACTTAATATACTTGTTTGATTCTATGCAAAGGCTCCGTGTCTCGCAGAGGCAGATAATGAAGCTAAGAAAATAAAGTCTGCTGCAGAGAAGCTGGTAATTTTAATTAGTAATAAAACTTCTGTTGGCCTTACTCTTTAAAGAAGTTTATCCTATTTTCTGTACCATCGTTAGCTTATTAACGTTAGTCGATAATATCCTTTGAGTTTGACTATACGAAATATCTACTAAATTCTGCATTAGTAATATTCTATTGCTGTTTCATAATCATATCTTAACAATTATAATGTTTCATTTCAATTTGCAGCAACCCAATGGTCGTGAATACTTGCAACTTGCTCTGGCCAAGGTTTTAGAATTACAACGACAAATACAGGATGATTCCTACATTACCGACAATACCAGTGACTTGGGTAAGAGAATATTTTCAATGAAGATCGCATCAAGTAGAAATCAATACAAACATGTAATAGACTAAAACTATTAATCAACAGGAGAGTCTGATAGCGAAGAGGATCTAATGAAAGAGGTCTTGACAAAGGTTTTCAAGGACCTTCCAGGCTCTTCCTCTACGGTAGACTCTGTTATAAATCGCGCCATAAGACCGCAACCTGCCCAACTCGAAGTCGTACGTGGTAAAAGCATTCAGCTCTCAGGATACGATATGTGCCGAAGAGTGGCCGTTGATTTTATGAGGAACGTCGTGAAGTACACCCCAAGAAATCGTGAGGATGCTGAGAAATTTTATGTGGGAAAGTACTCGAGAGTCGAGGCAAGAATGGCGAATCGAAAGAAAGGATTGCTGATCGAGCAAAACGCACAAAATGTGAACGTTCGTCAAATGGATGCGAGCTCCCAGGATATTCAAAGAGAAAACTTGTCTATGGAATACGAAGTAAGAATTCGAATGTTGAAAGGATTAGATTTACATCTGGCAGCCAAACAAAGAGATTACACTGCTCGCTTAATGAGACAGTGAAAAGTCATGAAACGTTTCATTACGCCTTAGTTATACTTTGATCTAGTCTTATTACCAAACATATTTATTATAATTATCAGTAAGAACTCTAGTCATAGCGTGTGAATAACGCTAGTCATTGAAAATGTTGAATCAAATATATGAAACTTCATAATTTTCTGTTATAATACAATAAAGTACACTTAACATTTATCATTTTTCACTTTAAATTGTCTGAATCTAAGATTTGCCTTGACGTATGTAATAAACATCCACTTATATTACTAATCACCGCAGCACTGCAAACTTAAGTATCACACTGGTTATAAATATGATTGTTGAACTGACTGTAATATTCTGAAAACTTCTACAAAAAACACCTTTCGTATAATCGTTTGAACTCGGCAGTCGCCGAAGTCTCTGTTTTTAATGCACATTTCTGCCGTTAGGGCACACGCATTCAAATATATCAATAAAACAGTAACAGTCACCAAGCATATTTATCTCAGTATAATAAACGAGATGAATCTAATGAACACCAAATATAAATGGTTTCTTAATTAATTTTCTACTTTTACAGCCGTTCATTTAATCATTGATTGAATAAAGATGAAAGAAATGGATCTAATCCAACTGCTTGATTACCATAAAAATTGCTGGTTACAATACCGACACTACGCTTTAGTAATAAATTCTACCACACGCGTCGCTGGTGTAGTAATCATGAGGCGGCTCACGATGTAGCAGTGTTTCGTGAGCTTCCATCGCGTTCTGTTTGAGTCAGCGCCAGTAAGCTGCCTATCCGACGCCAAAAAGTGCCTTCCTACGCGAGCGAGCGAATCAAAAAGGATCGAGAATGGCGAATGACGGCCCCGAGAATGGCACGAGCAACGGGGATGTGCCCGAGATCGAATTAATTATCAAGGTGAGTACTAAGAAGCTTAGCAGGTTGAAGCAGAGAATATCAGAGAGCCCTGAGCCTTCTTTACAGAAATGGGCGTGGAACGCCAGGACGGGCTACGCTCGACAATCTCGAGTCTGTTTCTTTATGAATTTTTACCAAAAAGAACTATCACCGAAATAAATAATCATCCGTGAATTGCAAAGTATCTATGCCCTGGAACATCTGGAAAGTGTATTTTTACTGTGGGTAACCCAAAGCTTCCGAGAATCCCTCTCAGCTGTCTTTTGTTTTTTAAAGTGACGTGACTCGATGAAGGTCTCAGTGCCAAGTTAATTTCCACATACGCCTAAAGTATTCACAAGCATCGCTGTAAGATTAATTCGTTGGTAATTGTACTGTTCTGAATTACTAGAGACAATATTTCTTAAGTTTGCTTTATTTGTAGAAAATACTGATGAACTGCTACCCAGTGAGCCGGTACGATAGAACTCGTTACGGCGTTCTATCGTGTTAACTGCTGCACCAGCAGTTCTCTCCCCTTTCTATGTCCTGGTTGCTCTCTCATAAACGCTTACAAAAAGTAAGAACCTGAGGAATATCTCTTAAACTTGTACCAACGTCTATAGGACGTGTCACGAGACATTAGAAACGAGATTCGCCCGTTGGTACGGACCGTTGCTTTTTACTTGCCTTTCTCCATTTTATGCTCTATTTTTACTGTTTTCGCGACGTCATTGAAATCGCTTACCAGGAACATTCGCCAATCAATCGATTGTCGCTAACGATCCATCTCGCTATTTACACCGTGGTCAGCGAGTAAAAGTAGCGCCGTCGCTTGAGGCTGTTTAGAGAAAAAGTTGTGAGCTTCTGTATTCCTTAACCAGAAAAATCTTAAAGAAATGTACCTGCCTTGCTGAAGGAAAATCGAAAAGCTAGCGCGGCAGGTTTCCACGTGGCCTGTTGTATGCGGCTAATGGCGTATATTAGATACGACCTCGTGTCTCAATAACTTCGTACGTCCTTCCGTTTGTAATACGATTCCGGGCTGCGTGAGAAGTGCTTACGTAGCTTAGGAACAAGTGTATATATTATATATATAATATAATGTGCTTCAAGGTTGTTTTAAGGGGTTATTATACAGAGAGTCTCTAAACGCGCGCGACAAGTGGTAGCACTGAAAAGCCCTATGAACTTTTCGAAGAGTTTCTGAACTCGTTGCCTAGACTTCTTATGTATTTATCCATACGGTATAACGTTGTGGAATGCTCACCGCGTCTTAGGGTCAGCGCTCATACACGCATTTCAATATCTGTACTGGATAAGAGTGAGGTCGTGCAAAGCTTAAAAGGTCTCCAATGGATCCTTTATTAATTTAACCTAAACACCCTCTACGCAGCTCTAAATATATAGTCGATGTTCTTGTTAAACAATTTTATTTTTTATCCTTTACCTTGTTTAATAATATTTTTGCTTACGATCAGTATATCAATCATTGTCAGAGAGTGTATATGTACTTCGTTGCTATAGGTTCTCATTAAGATCTCAAGTAGTTTAAGATAAACATTTTCAATGCGCTGTTACTGATATCAGGATCATCTTCAATGCAACAGAACTTGGAGAATCATTATGTTACGAAAAAAGACTCCTCGCCAATTAGAAACAATTAGACGGGAATCGCTATTAAGAGTGGTATACAGGATTGTGTGTGTGTATATATATATATACAGTATATACACAGTTGTCACTTAACATCTCGACGAGAACCCGGACGATAGTTTTCTGTCTCTTTCAACTCATTCTCTCATTGGAACTTAAATAACGTTTTATTTTCACACTGGACTCGTGCGCTTCAGTATTAAATCGACAGATAAGATAAGTTGTGAATCGATCGTAGAATTATGTCGAATAATATTGTCATGAGTTCCAGAAGGATAAAATTCTTCCTCCACGACTTCTACCTTGTACTCCTTAATACAGACAATGCAATTCTTAGACAGAATCATCTGCACAGGTTCTTATGAATTACATCGTGAGATTCTGCAAGGTGAAAATCTTGCTCGCCATGGATGTAATCGCCTTCGTCCTGGGTCCTTACTAGTCCCTGTAACGGGGACTGGCCGACCTTGCACTCGAAGTGTGTCAAACGGGACAGTGAACACCTCCGCGAGGAACGATATCTCTTCTAACGTACCGTTAAACCTCTTGCATAGTCCTGCCTTCTGAACGTCATTCTCGTATCAACTATTCTGAAAATTTCCCCACGACCTCACGCACGAGAGGGCATGAGTAATAATTCGAATGTCTGTATAATAACTTACGCACGTACAGCATCACTTTGTACCCAATTCTGCGCACGTAAAATTACGCAAAAGCTACAGTATCCTGAAATCCCTGACATATACCTATTGTACTTTGGAGTTTGGACTAATGATAGTTTGGTCCGGGTATTGAGTATTATGAATTTTTTTAATTCCCTAGAGAACATCAGTAGGCAGTAATAAGCATGTACAATACGATATACAAGACCCAGGTTAATCATAGTCGAATAAAATATACTAAGTGACATACAGTGTTAAGATATTAGAAAAAGTATGGGACTAATCGAATCAAGTATAAGTGTAGATGAATGGCGTTTTTATAATAAATCTCAGGAACCTGGTTAATATCCATTGAGTTATCGTCCGCTTCCATCCATTTCCATCCCAAACACTGGTGCTTCTGTTTATTTTTCAAGTGTATATCGGAGGCAAGAACCCATCAGGAAATTCCTGAGAAAAATTTTGTGCACAGCTCTTTTCCGAGTACGTAGCACCACTGTCCACATATTAACCAATCAGGCTATTTTTCTGTATTTTTTTTATCGGCTACATTCGAATCTTCAATAGTTTGTATTGCGCGGATACCAATTCACTAAAGTTTTCCCCCGCTGACGTTTGTTTATCGGCACATCCGCTCTGGATCTTGGCCAAGGAACGTAACTAGCCTAAGGAAGAGTGTACCTTGACATTTTGATCGCGACAAAATTTGGTATGAAAACTTAATGGTAAAAAATTACTTTTGTACAGTAATTTTGTTCATTGTTGTTTAAAGTACTTTCCTTCTCTGCATCGTTGATGTTTCTTGATCATTGCGCTATATGCGTCATCATTCATCGTTGAGCACCTGCTACAATATTAAGCGTATAATATGGAATTCGGCCTTCGACGGAGACTCTGAGTGAGAAGGATGTTGCCTGCGATTCGCGTCAAAGATGTCGGTGCCATTAATAGCTCTTTACTAATGCGTCTATGTACAATCTATATACTGTGTTTGCTTTTAGATATACTAGAAAGTACTGGAAGTTACTGCGTAATCATGCGTGGATATAGATTGAGGTAACGATATTTACTACAGATTTAATATTAATTATGATCATCGATATGACTATTAATTTAGTCATTGTTCTTTATTGTTTGAATTCAAATTTTATTGGGCTTTTTATATAAATTTTCTTGGCGGTTTCTAAAATTTTACACATGTGTCTGTATAAAAAATATAAAATTTTGTAGTGCTTCTGACTTAATATATTTAAAGTTTAAAATTTATTCTTACGTAATTCAATATATAGTAAGGGTCTCTGTAGTTTAACGAGCGACTAGACTTTTATATCTAATTTTCCATGTTTTGCAAATAGCGAGCTGTGCTAAACACGTTTAACTGATAAGGAAATCGACAATCGTCCAGCGCGCGTATAAGCAAAGGTTACTTGAATTTTTTATTTCACATATTCAGTACTGAAACTTACCGACTTTATAGTCGATGATCTCTTGTTTTATATTAATTAGCTCTTTGATATAACGAATCTCTTATTATATATTAATCCCCTTGCGATTCTATTTCACAGTACCTCAATAGTATTAACCTCGAGTTAAACCATAAGAGGGTTCATCTCGACTATATACTTTTGCACGAATTTCATAATGCTATTATCGTGTCATTCGAATTTATTCCGTTTTAGTTAAATTCATTGAAACCGTCGCGTCCCCCACCAAGTGCGATTAGCATCCAGCTGTAAATTTCAATTGCATCGACTTATCGGATTTCACAGTAAGCCGATAGCGACGAGTAGACCGGCTAGTTACTTCGTATCGAAGAAGGTCGTCGTATGGCATCCATAATCCATTGGCAAAGGTTTATTATTGTTATTTTTTTTTCATAAACCGATACTCACTTGGCAAGCTTTGAATTTCCTGACTTTACTTTCGTAAGAGAGAAAGGAGCGAAGGAGGAGGATCCGATCGAAGGTGCGAGATGCGAGTCCAAAGATGGAGAATGCATGGTTCTCCTGCTACTGACATTTGATCCGAGATTTACATTCTCTAAAACAACACAAATATTCTAAGTAGATTTTGTATTCTTAGGTTTTGTTGTTTTATTTATAAGGAGGTGGATGAGAGACCGAATGACCGAAAAAAAAGAAAGAAAAGTCGCTCATTTGTTCTCGCTTCGTTACGATATTTTTCATGAAAACATAAACGAGCATCGTTCGACTTCATTACGAAATGAAACTCGACTTTAATTTATAGCCATTTATCAACCCGTCGCTTTTCACGGCACGTGATCTCAGCTGTGAAAAATCTTGGGATTCCAGTTGTAAGTTGTTTCTAGTTGGCTTAATTTTATTATGAATATTTGCCATGCGAATCATCTTTCTCTTCTGTGTATTTATTAACGTTTAATTGATGACTTTATACTCAGTACTTACAGCGCCTTTCAAGGCAATTTAAATGAAATCGAATTAAAGATGCATTGGCGTTACGTTTATGGTCATCTGCTTTTTGTTATGTTTCACTGGCTCCGTTGGTCCTACGTCAAGTCGGTAAATATGCAGTTGAAAGCAAGTTCACGAAAGTCTCTTGTAACTAATTCGTACGTTGTTGGACCTACTGACTTCTCGAGCCTTGACTTTCGCGTTACACAATGACGAATTCCCAAAGCCGGAGAACGGGTTGTGCGTCATCAGGCGTAAAGTCTATTATTGAGAAATATTAAGGACACCGTTATAAACCTCCTAGAAGATCCCGTTTGTAACGAGAGGCATCGATCAATCGATTGATCTTGGCCATGGATTGAAAGGGAGAATGTACATGATTGATTATATATACATTCTATCATAGAGAAAATTAGTGGGGTAAATATATTATTGGAGTAATTTGTAAAAAATATTTATTTAAGAAATAATACCAAAAATAGTGACTTAGAAATGTTATGATAATTGAGGAAAAAATAATTGAGGATTTTTACGTTAACGATAAGATTTAATTAATCTCGCTTGGTAATAGAGGACTTTCCAATTATAGTAACATTTTAAACTTTCATCGATCGATTGCCGTCAAAAGATGCCGAAGAATGACCATGTTCTTTTTTTTTAATCAGACTTGGAAAATGATTGTGGAGACAGAAACGTTTAAACGTCTGCTTAAGTTTTATACTGACGTCACGTATATGTAGTACTTGCTATCATTCAGTGATACATGACTTACAGAAATAAGATACAGCTATATGTTGTACCGTGGCTATTTGAAAGTCACGAGATAAGTCCGATAATCTTATATAGGTCGATAACAATGTTTGAGCGCGAAATAACGTATCGATAAAATCCCAGATATATATTTGTGTCATTTAAATAATAATGAACTGCACACTGTCTTGTTCGCTGCTATCGGTTATTTTCATAAGATCGTGTCAGCATGATGAATAAACCAATGACATCATTTTGTGCCGTGGCGTTTTAACGGATGCCGTCACAAGATTAGCTCGAGAAGTATAGGAATAAAATGAAAATGCAGACAACAAAGAGAGAATAGGATATAGTAAGAGACATGCACATACTCTTTTCTTTCAACATAATGTAGTCATCGTTTCCCTAAGCTTGATGACCCCTACCTAAGGGCATCTTTAAACCTTTTCACATGATGCCTCATTATTATTACGATGATTCACTTTTTCAACGACTCCTTTTGCGGCAGACAATAGACAGTCTTTCGTTTACTCTGACATCACATTCCAAATTCAAGGCGCGTACTTCAGAACTACTGGGGACATCGATCGACACCATTACCAGACTACGAGGATCTGCGAGACAAATCGTGACTGAAATGACTGGGATATACCTTGAGAATGAAAGCGAAAGGAATATAAATTTATATAGATATACATGGGTTATTTTGAGGCCATGAAAATTATATAATGAAAATTTAGTTGATAGGGTAGTAGGAATTTTTGTGAAAGAATAAATTTGTACTAATAAATATTTTCAACGAATGTTTCTAGGCCTCGACGATCGATGGTCGCAGAAAGGGTGCTTGCCTTTTCTGTCAAGAGTACTTCATGGACCTCTACCTCCTCGCAGAGCTGAAGACAATCTCCCTGAAAGTAACGACAGTGGATATGCAGAAGCCACCCCCAGATTTCCGTACGAATTTTCAGGCGACGCCACCACCCATACTCATTGACAACGGGGATGCCATCCTAGAGAACGAGAAAATCGAGCGTCACATCATGAAGAACATACCTGGCGGACACAATCTCTTCGTTCAGGATAAGGAAGTCGCAACACTCGTCGAGAACCTCTTCAGCGTGAGTTCCGTACCGGGCGAGCTTTCACAGCTCGTCTGGCCAGCTTCACCGTGGATAACAGTAAGCTTCACTCGCAGAAGCTGAAGTTGCTGTTGCTCAACGCCAAGGACAAGGACAAGGATCCGAAGTCTTCATCCCTGATGGCTCATCTACGTAAGATTGACGAGCATCTGGGTCGCAAGGGCACGCGTTTCCTGACTGGTGATACCATGTGCTGCTTCGACTGCGAGCTGATGCCACGCTTGCAGCACATTAGGGTCGCTGGCAAGTACTTCGCTGACTTCGAGATCCCGGAAACCCTGGTTCACCTATGGAGATATATGCATCATATGTATAGGCTTGATGCATTCCTGCAGAGCTGTCCTGCCGATCAGGATATCATTAATCATTATAAGTTGCAGCAGGTAAATTATTTAACAGATATATTCTATTCATTCTAATATCACATTGCTGCTCTTACAATAATTACATGTAATCTCGAAACACGTATCTACTGTGCCATCTTGCAGAGTATGAAGATGAAGAAGCATGAGGAGCTGGAGACGCCTACTTTCACCACCAGCATCCCCATCGAGGTGAATGACGATTAGACGGATTGGGCTAATAACGTCATCGTGCTTGGATACCTCGCCACCACGATCGACGCTCGTCGACGCTGGCGTCGGCCCGACGGCGACCCAGCACCGTTCGCGAATCCATACGTAGCGCAAAAAAGTTCCTGTCGCGCCCTCTAAAGCCCCAATGCCATCGTGGCTCGATCGTGTCGACGCTGTTACCTTATCGACACATGTATACACACACACACGCACCGACATGTGTGCAAGCTAATACACACCTATACACGTACAAAAATATACGTGCATGCATGCACACAGGCTTACACATATTCATACAAATGCATCCAACTTAACGTAAATGAATTTACAAAATTAATCATATAGCGATAAGGTCCGGTGCCGGACCTTAAATCGACAATGCTTCTTTTTTATCGCAAGAGACAGTTTGAAACAGCCTTTAAAGCTTACTGAGCCTCGGGCGCTCGAATTCGATACTTTGTTACGCTCAACCTTACGCTCCTGTTATATATATTATATATATATATTCCTATTCCCCTTAACCTACTTCCTTCATATTTCTTCTTGTCTAGCGTTGTCACTCAAGCTTATGTACTGGAAGTACATAACTTCCACCTTCTTAAAGGTTTTCGACCACCGTCCCTTCCCCCTCACTGGTTTCATCACGCGTTTTCGCTTGTTCGTGACGCACATCCTCACCTGATAGAAGTACTCTCGTAAAAATCGATGGTATTCATGCTGGGTCTTTTTCTTTTTTGACAGGAATAAGGATAACAATAAATAGAAAACTTTATACTGTGCCAAACTTGTCGAGGAATAATCACACGTCGTTACCGACATTGCGATCCGTGAAAAACTTTTCTTTCGAATACAAAACGAGTTGCTCCTGATCTCTTGCGAAAATTGTATCTTTATTTGCCACGTACGAATATTCGTAATCGAGTTTGTTTTCACTGGTAATGATTATTTTTGTTTCTCTAATCTCGTAGGACTCCCAAATTACTAGATTTTCTAAAGAAAAAAATGACAATTTTCGAGAATCTTTATGGAACTTAGGAGTCAACCGTCTTGCATTCTTTATCTTTATATGATCTCCAGTTCAGTAATTCGTGCGTGTGTCAGTTCACGATTATTTAGGCCATTAATCGACAAATGTAATCGTGCGGTACCTTCAATCTCTACCATTACACATGACAAACCAACAGACATGGCAATAAAGTAATTAGAAGAAGAAACTGGAAGTATCTCTCTTATCTGCGTATCCGTATAGCGAGCCAATGATAAACGATGACAAATTTAACCATCGCTATTCCGTATTATTATTATATTATAATATTGTATTACTACATTTTGGTTTATATTCATAGGAGTCAATATACCAGTGTTTACAGTAGCGTTATGTATCTTTATTCCTACCTAAAACCTTATTGCAGTATAATCCATGAATGAATGAAAATAGCCGCAATGTCGACCACCTCGTCCTGAACAAGAGCAGAATGGATAAATCGTAGGATAGTACTGAAGAGAAAAATATGTTCGTCTCGGAAATACCGCCAAGAACAAAAAAGAACGAATAAATGGGAAAAAATAAGTCTCCGAGGAGTCGGATAGGTATTGGAAGAAGCTTTAAAATAGGCAGCCGGCTTCCCCTTCCTCATGTTCCTCGACTAACTATTACTATGCCTTCCATTCATAAATAGGAGGTACTCGTCGTAGCGGCGGCCATCTTGACTACGTGGATGGAAGAAGCTTCTTTTATTTTGATCCGAAAACGGCTTTTTGGTGTATTACGCTGATGAGGATCGAGGAAAGCTTCCTTCGAGGAATATCGATGGACAGTACGTATAGATTTGACTTGTGACGGCAATCAAGATGGCGTGATATAACGTTAGAAATGAGGCGCGTAGTACCTAAACGCAGTGCACAGCTGATCAGTGGTCTCGATGGACGGTCAGCGCTCGTTCGTAATTTTGAAAACGCTCGAAAAAATTAACGTCCAAAGTGTGATATTAGTCATGAGATAGACGGTGTTTCCTCGTGAGGAGGAAATTGACAATTTGTACGCTAATATTCAGCCACGAGTGTTTTTAAAGTGATCCAAGTGAGCGTGACCGTACTTACCTCTGGACGTTTCAATGGTTGCCGTCCGGTGAGTGTACACCTATCTTCGACAATCATTTATGATACTTACGACTAGGCGTACACGACACTTCTGTTCTCGTACGCACATTGTACGATGGAGTCGTTGCGTTTTTATCATATACATTAAGGCGAACCGCAAATCATGACGTGTTGACCGTCTCAGGCGTCACGTACTGCAGACATAATATGATTTTTACAATCTCACTTATTCACGCTAAATGCTTTATTACTCCGATTTCCGATAACGATACATATATTGATGATTGATATAGACGATATGAGTGTTGATGGAAAGTAATGGGAGGAGAATTGCGCATATGACCTCGCGTGAACCCGGCACCCATGTACATACTTGGCTGTTCTATCGATACAAATATGCCGGTTGATTATGTGCAAATGACTTAACCTCTGCGTTATGATATCGTAGTGCAAATTTGACTATTGTTACTGTAGAAAAACGCAATGATTATTACACAAATATGTGCATTGTAAGATAATGAGATAATGAGGAAATAAAAATATTAAAGTATCCCAGGAAGAGACACAAAAGTTTCTAACGATGTTTCCATTGCTTCGAATTGATATACGATTCAGTATATTTTATAAAGACTGAAAGAAGCGTCAACGTGAGATCAGAGAGAAATAAAAATAACGTTATTTCCAGGGTCATGTTTATTTTTAACATATCCAACAGAGTTATCGACTTTTTAATTCTGTATCAAACGTCATAAATTTCATACGGATTAGTTTAACGTTTTTTCTTCAGTACTTCCTTCTTCCGGTTCTACCTGTCCTAACTACGAAGATGCTATACCGATCTTCGACTATTTAGTACTGTCTTTTAACGCTCTAGGTAGAGAACTTTATTTTTAAAAGTTTGCACAAGTTGATGAATGATTGCCTTAATGATCTCTCTCTCTCTCTTTCTCTATCATAGATTTTTGATATCAGCATTTCGTAATAATGTCCGAACCAAGGGCTTATCGACTGTCTTCCTTACCTTAACCTTGCACGCTTTGGAAAAACTCCTCCTCCTCGACATTTCCTCCATGAGGGTCGTCGAGCTTTCTTGGCTTAATCAAACAGTACGATAGACGTTCGGGATAAAAGCCAAAGTACATGTTACAACAGAGGATTAAATCACAAGAGTGTATACTCGCAGTGGCAGATGCATCGCTGAATAAACAAGAAGAATATGAAAGTACACAATATATAAGATCTAAATATGAACAGGTGCGTAAAAGGTCTCTAATATCAATGTCTTCTGATGAAGGCGGATGATTTTTATTTTTAAAAGTTTGCACACGCTGAAGGGATTCCCGTGATCGTCGTTGTATCGTTTCCCGCATATGTCAGTTTGACGGGCTGACGTAGTACGAGCTGCGACGCCGTTGGAACAGGTGTCGGCGAAAAGCTTCTTGTGCTCCTCGCGAAACCAATAAACTATAAGTTCTTAAAGAGAAAGAGAGAGGAGATAACCATGTCGTGGTCATGAGTTTATTTACATCCTGTCGTATTGGCACGGACTATCGGTTTCCTATGTTTTCGAAATGACACAGGATTCTCTGCGTTTTAGTCGTCTGAATAGCGAAGTCAAAAAGTTGGAAACCCTTATTCTCCGTTTGTTTTTCTTTCCTTTCTTTGAGACACTCTACTGTGGTCCCTTTTTCTCTCCATTTCAATCCTGCTTTCTCTCCCTCTGTCTCTCCTAGGTATTCCACGACACAAATATCTTCCCGGCAACCAAGAATTCCGCTTTTCCTTTTTCCTCACCTCTTGGCGAAGGTTCTCTCAGTCTTTCTATACTTTCTTGCGCCTCTTATTTTCTTCGCGTTTCTCTTCTTTCGTCCTTTCCAATCATATCCCAACTGATTTCTAACGCTACCACCTGCCGAAGTGGAAATCTGGCATCAGCTCAGGCGTTTCAATCTTGAAATCGCTATACCAATCTTTACTCGTATCTTACCGAAAACTGACGTAGCTTTGGCTGTGCTTGGACGCGTTTACACAATCGCTGTTCCTAACACACCAGAACGAATTGGATATGACTGAAGAGGCGTCGATGAAGGTCAATCTTGACCTCATATTTAAATAAGATACATTTCAGATCATTATTATATCTAACCCTTCGATTACCGAAATCGCATTCATTTTATCCCAAGATGGAAAGACGGATGGTATAAATTATTCTATCAATTTATATTTCACGTTCTATTATTCGTACAAGCCCAAATTTTTTACTATGTTTATAATACAATAGTACTAAACGTATCGTGTCACTCTAAGGATCTGTGGCCATGTGCCAAGACGACTTCATTATTTTTTCATACCGCGTTACGATGAGCTTACCAATACGTACGTGAAAATGTTCATTTTTCAATGTTCCTCAAACGTTCGTAGGCAGCGAAAGCAATACAACTCAGACAAGACAAGGTGGCAATAGCTAGGTATAACGCATGTGGCACTATATATCTACTCGCGCGTGTGGCACGTACAGTGCCGGCTAATTATGTGGCACTCCTCCGGCACGCGGCACAGGTGTCCACCGCAACCGGGTGCCTGCCAAGTCCGCCGACATACGTTACTGTAGCTCTCGGTTAGCCCGAGCGAACTGTGCCTTGCTCTTGAAAAATGGGTCAGTCGCGTTTATAAATACGAGGGTGGATCGGGAAAGCGTATGGAAAGCGTCCCCGCTGCCATAATACTCAACAAGTATGGTGATCAAGTCTCATAATCTCTGGCATCTCCATTTACATCATTTTCTTCCTCGTTTTTTATATCAATCTAATATCCATATGGATTTTTAATATTTTAATAATTCATAATGTTTTAAGTTGAGCATATATGTATTAGTGTATATCATGAAAAGTCCGGGTTTCGCGTGTATACTTACTAGTCACGGCAGCACCATCCTCCTTCCCCCCGTGTAGCGTACAGTCAAGAGAGGATGTGGACGGTAAGGACTCGATAGGAACTCGCCAAGAATAACGAAGCTTACACCTGGCACCCGCAGGTAGGCCCTGCCAGGAGGATGGGGGCCCACGATGGGGGAGTGCCACTGCTCTAACATCGCCATCATGCAGCTGTTCCACGAGCTGAAGCAGCAGTTTCCTGCGCTCCCCGACCACGTCGTCTCTCAGTGCATCGCCCAGGTAGACCCGAGAGTCCGCGTGCTCAGGAAAATCACGAGAACCTTTTGGGTATCTCTATATAGGTTTTCTTGGAGTTAACACCTCTCATCATGTTCATCTTACTAAGACATCATCCTGGAGTTATTGCTTGAACTCTCTGAGGATGCACTCATCACGTTATTACATATCCGTCCTCCCATCATTATACATATTGCATGGAGTGCGCCTTATGTTTGTTTTACAGTAAAGGGCTGTGACCTGATTCAAGGTACTTCCGGGTACTTTTAACCCTGTAGAAGGTGCACGAGACTGTCGTAATTGTATTATACGGGTTTTCGAGATAAAATTCAACTGTCTAAGGCATGCTCGATAGTTCACGAGGGGTACGCGTATGTTGCAGAACAGCCACGACCGAGAGACATGTGCACGGAGCCTTCGTGCGACGCAGGACTCGCGGCCGTCGCCGGGCGCGTTTCCACCGCCAGCCCCTGTCCCACCACAGCCAACCCCTTACGCCATGAATTCCAGTTCCTCGCGTGCCCATCGGCCCGCGTCCCTAGACATCGGCGTGGCACGAAGATGTCCTGTCACTTGCCCACGCGTACCTCTCCAGCATCCGTTACACGTTGCGCCATCCTCTGCCCCGGCGGCTTGTCCCGCCACAGGCTTCTTCAACGACCTCAACACCCCCAACAACGCCGGCTTCGAGCTCAACGTCAACGTCGCGTGCAGTCCAGCTAGCAATCGCGGTACGGATTACGTCGGCTCGAATTTTTAGATCATCTCCCACGTTAACAGGGCGCGAGCTCATATAATTTCAATATTCTAGCCTGGACTAAAGACACTGTATATTATGCTCGTTCAATTACTACCCTCTGCCTACGAACGTAATCATATAATTAATGCGTGCTGTTAATGGTCTGTGTGACATCCCCTTGATTGCTCTAATCCGTCTTTCTGTCTTTGCTATGATCCTTGTAAGTTTTTTTTGTTATTTCTCCTTCTATGCCAGTTTTTCTTCGACTAATCATGACTTGTCTTTATCTCATACTTTTTTAGGCAAATTTTCTTGTAACAGAGTTGTTGTACCATTTTTTGTTCTTTTGTTTGGGGGGATGTTTGTCGTATAGATTTTCGAACGGTACCACCAAGTACCTGTAAACGAAGCGACCTGGTCGTGGAACCACGACCTCACTACGCCGAGCCCTTGGCAGCGAATGTGGGTAACGGACCCAACAGTACTCCTGTGGTTGATCATACGAGGAGCTACACTTCCGTTAGTCTCACCCTGAGACCACCATCGTCCGAGCCACAACCACCTATCGATATACGTTCACAGGGCTCGAGTTTGACTTATTCGACCTCTTCCGTCGATCCTAGAGGTTTTCAGAGTAGACTTCAGATCAGCATCGGTCCAGGAAACGTAGGCAGTGTAGCTGCTGCGAGGATCAGACCTCCTATGGGTCCTACAAGACCAACTACTCTGTTAACTCCACAGCAAACTACACCTCATCGACCTCCAGGTACCATTAAATTAATTTACTTCTAATTGCCAACGGAGCAATAAATTTTTATTTAATCCATCAGGTCTACCAGCTGGACCACCTAGTCAACTACCAAGACCAACGACGACCATGAGTGCTCCAACGACACCCTCCGTTCCCCAGATTAGCAATGTGAGCGTCAACACTAGCAGCCTCCCTACAACCCCTTCGGCACCCTCAACACCACCTCCGTTTACACCACGTACTACAGCTACGACCAACGCCTCTTCCTCAACGACCGCCGAACCTGCTCGATCGCCGCTCAACCAAGGTGGAAACAAGTCTTCTATCATCTTGTTGCACTTTTCATATATTCACCTGAGAGTCACACGTTCGCGTGAACGCCCACGCTAGTACTCCGCAGCATCGATATTTACGCATTCCTGACCCACGCTCGGCTATACATAGAGTCACGCATACTATTACTGAAGCATCGTCTCTGCCTTCTACTATACTGATGCACGATACTCTGTTTTCGCCTGGTCTGCTATACTATATTCTCTTCAGTTACACTATGTTGTAGATCATTGCAATTAATTGTATTTTATTAATCTCTACTTCGTACTGTTTTTCACTCTTCGTAAGATTACTATTGAGTAATTGATATTGGCCACCTATGACTGATCCGTATACCTTGTGTAAATATCAGCTATCGTCATTCAGACAACCTAGTAAAAGTACTGTTATCGTCCAGTGATAACGACACAGCACATTTTATATAAGAGAGTAGAAGTAAGAGATTATAAGAAGATCGCTCTCGACAGAACTCTTCATTCTGTTAAAAATATCGTGTAGTAGCTTTACCCTCGATGGATCTTGGCACTGTGTCGAGTAAGGCGGATAGTTACACACGTGGATATGTCGTGCGATACGTGTGTTTTCTCCGTTCAGTCACCAGTACGAAAAGAATATTATTCCTCTTATCTGTGTTGCAGTCGCGGAGCGTCAAAGGCGGCTGGTCGAGGAACAATTGGTTAGGCGAGATAGATTGGCATCAGAATTGAGGGCCGAAAAGGGAAGACTGGAAGCTATGAAGAGAGAATTAGAGTCTTTGGCGAGACCATTGGATACGACGATACCGCCACAGGTAGGATTAGGAAATTGTTTGAGAAATTATTTTTCTAATGTTGATCTGTTACGTTAGGAACTCAAGAGGAAGCTGAGAAGCGAAATTTATCAACTACAAGTAGAGTGCGACAGGCTTGCTGAGGAAGTAGACCAAAGATCCGATCCACGAGGTGCGTAACAACTGGACAACCTGACTGTCCAGGAACTTTCCTATGAAATCCAGCGACACGATGACACGTTTCAGTACCTCTTGGGGAGACGAATGAGGAGTTTTACCAGGGCATTTATACGGGGCAACCTTTTGTCCCTATGCCCTTTAATGCCAGTCCGCCACCGCTGCCTAGTCAACCTCCTGCGTGGGAACCAACTCCGTCCAGGAACACTATGCCCAACGTTAACAGTGATCCTGATCCAGATGATCGAGATGGTCCCTCCTGGGTCTGTAAAATGTGCACTTTCGATAATCATCCTCTGATGGACAAGTGCGAACAGTGCTACATGCCTAGGTTGCTGAACCATAACACAGGTACGACATCCACGAAAACCTCACCCAGGTCAATCTCCATTGACAATTCAAGGCCACTGTTGGCTACCAAATCTTTGATAGACTCCAAATCCAGGAAATAAGAATTCACGTTTGTTGATGTTTGATCTGATTTAATTAATAATCGCATGTCTCATAATGTGATACGTTTATTAATTGAGTGACGATTATCCTTTATTTTATGCTATTCTAATAATGTAACAGAACCTCGTTATTTGTGATATTAATCAAGATTTTCACGCACGTATTGAATATTTTATTCATTGTTAGGCAGATATAATTCCATACCTGACTTAGTGTACTACCTATGATGCTTCGTGGAATGTTAATTTGTATATATGGTAAATGTCTTAATAAATATATTTCAGAATTATGTGTATTCGTTTATTGGCTTATTTGCCTGCCATGACCATAACGTATGCTTTTTTTTGCGTTTACGAATGATTTGATACCGCATTGTACTATGTTGTTTAACATTACGTTTTATACTTCCTCTCATGTACCAATGCGGAAGGTAATACTATGCTCCGTGCTTTTATTACCTTACCAGTAATTAACGGATAATAGAGAATTACTGAAAGGAGAAATGTTGAACTTTTAAATATAAGGTAGGTAACCTTTTGTAAGGAAGCAAGTCAATTTCTAGGAAAGGAGAAATAAGAAATAATGATTTTTAAGATCAGTATTGGAATAACACAAGATGTAATTTTGTAGTATGAATGACAATTTTTTTCTTTTAAATAATTTATAGAATGCATTGTGTAGTAATAATTCAGTTGTGCTGTTAATTAAATCTCGTTTAATCGTCAGGTATTATGTAATTCTCAGGTGAGACGCAAGATATTCACATACGAGTGACTCATCATCATAACTTTTCGCCTAGACGTAAGTGATTTTGATAGAGTAATTTTCTGATAGATATTATGGAAATAAATAATTGAGGGATGTTTATTATATTTTTTACAGGAACGGTGCACAGTTGGGTGGTATAATGTGAACTGAATTAGAGACCTAAAAACTGTAAATATAATTATTTTAATTAAATAAAAAGAGGTAATAGGGATTTAAGTGACTGATACGAAAATGTGACTATTGTAATAATTAATTTAATTTTTTTATTTGCGATTAGCATACATATTGTACTTAAACTCTTAAAGAATTTATTGTGTAAGGCCTTTGTTCTTATGTTGAGACTAAATACTAATCCAAAATGATTTTGTACTAGCGGGAAATTCCAATCCATTTTGCCTTTTTGTATTCTATACAGAATAATAAACACCACCGACGTCATTAAAGAACAGAAAGTACATAAAGTACATTACATTCTGGAGTCGCACCTCGTCCCAAGAAGAACACAAAAGACATAACAAAAATAAATGCAGGCTCATGTTCTTTAATTAAATAGCTGTACCACGTTCTAGATTGAGTTTCGTTTCCCGAGTGTGCTCTCCATAGAAGCGTTCAAGTTTCTGGTTAAACTTGGCATTCCTTTCATTAATATAATCTATATCAGCATCGTCATTGTGCATTCTTCTTCTGCTGTACTTCTCACGTTTGGCAATTCTATAAAGAATAAATCAAAGGTAAAACAAAAAACACTGTCACATTAAATTTTGGTTCATGTCAAATAATTCAAAATTTTGACATACTGTTTTTCCAAGTCATTAACCATCTTGTCCACAGCATCCTTCTTATCCTCGTGAAGACCATGCAAAATAGTATTTCTGTCGCCATAGAAAGCAGGTCCTAATTTCTCCTTAGCTTCTTCATAA
Organism: Hartigia nigra; assembly: GCA_031001745.1. NCBI lineage: Eukaryota > Metazoa > Arthropoda > Insecta > Hymenoptera > Cephidae > Hartigia > Hartigia nigra. The sequence goes on from JARPRG010000521.1 coordinate 279,861, forward strand.
GATTCCATATTAGGTTTAATGCCTTTCACTAATCTATTGTATTGTCTGATAGTAGCTTGTTCAAAGTCTGCGAACCCAGGATCTGGATTCTTTTTCTTTCTTTTCCTGTCAAGTCTTTCTGCTTCAATAGCGTCTATATTCAACAGTTTTGCTCTGTCATAGTCTACTCCCTGGAAAAAGATTTACATAAGATTTTGAAATAAAAAGAAAGTTCATTTCCTTGATTCGTACCTTAGCCTCTGCTTCCTTCCTACGATTCTCATCTTGCATTATCCACTCAGCTTGTCTCTTGCGAGCTTCCCAATTGGATGGCAACTTCTTTCTCTTGTCCTCTTCAACAACTTCCTTGTGATTTTGTTGTCTGGCTTCGTTCTAAGCAAAAGGTATGTAATTATTTATGTTATTTATGTCCTTAGATTTTGAGGTTAATGTGGCCTACTCTTTTTGCATGAAGATCACGCAAACGTTTCATTCGCTCGGCTTGTTTTTCTGCGAAAGTTTTCGCACTCGTGGACGCCTCGTCGTTCATTATTGTTAAATGTTAGTTTTTATCTTTTTTATATAGAAATTTCACTTCTCTATTTATTCAGAGTGTGCTCCAAACGTAAATAGGGCGCGACACCATACAAACACTTTGCCACAATGGCCGACTGTATGTTTAGTATGACGCATTAATTATTATTTCTACATACTGTGTTAATTTATTTAAAAAATTATGAATTGCATTAATATTCCGAGAATTCACACATTTCTTATCATTTTAGAGTAAACTTTCTTCACGCTAAATCAGATACCATTATTTAATGATACTACGAGACAAGCAGATAAATATAAAAAAAAAGAAAATTCCGCCCCTATTAAATAAAAGCACCACCTTTCAGCCATACATTTTAAGACACAAATTCAATTAAAGTACAATTCTAATATCAAAAAATGAATGTCACAAAGTACCATAATGTTTCGCGTGAATTCTACAAATTAATTAATTATATCAGTGTCATTCCCCAGCCAGATAATCGTTATCATTTATCAATTATTACTTTGTTGGCAGTTTTACTGGCGTTTTAACTACCATTTAAGGTATGTGTAATAAAAATCATACAATTATTATTCCTCCTATAAAATGACAAATAACAAGGACAATATTATCGAAGGTTCTGTTCTCAGAATGAAGCTTTCAAAAGCTCGCTATAGACATGTCGGTTAAGCGGTCCTATGATTGGATCGGCGTATCAACCAATAGCGTAACCCGAATCCTACAGATTGTAACCTCGAGAATCCGATGTCCACTGGGCGTAAAAGTGCTCGCGGTACCAGCGAGACACTGCGTCACAAGTAGATATTCTGTAAAGCACTCGCGATTTCATAAGATTACATAGTAGGTAGGCCGCGTGGCGGGCCCAGCCAGGAATACAATACATAAGACTTAATTACAAAATCGTTCGTAAAATATCAGAGAGGGTCGTCCGCAAGGTCCCCGTGAACAGCGTGGACCATCTATCGATGGAGACATTGGAATCGAGTCGCGTGTGCCGCCTTTGCGGCAAACAATCCGGCATTTCCATCAATATATTCGACGAGAAGGAGAATCACGTCAGGAAGATCAACGCAGTCCTTCCAATTTTGGTAGGTGCAGCCTTTGCCTTCCTACCTATGGTCGAGCGTGTAGACCAAGTGACTTCACTATACTAGACAAATTTAATAACTTATGTCACGTTTTTTATTGCTACTACTGCTAGAAGTTCTAACGAGTCTAGTGCTTTTCAGCACCATGACACAGAACGTGTCTCTTTGACGCTCCAAAGCGTTCTCTTTCTTTCTTTATCATTCGATTCGCTGCTGAAAATGGGAATGGCGTATAGTGGCGCCAGGAGGTTTTGTTTAGAATGAGAGGAATGATGCACTTAATGCAATTCACAGTGCAGTCTTTACCGATGTATTGCCTGCTGAGTTATGAAAGATTTGATGATTCTTTAGATTTGATCCATTATCTTTGACAATCTCTATTTCGATGATAATTGTTGGAACGATTGTTCGCTTTACTATTCCAGCTTGTTACTTTGTTTCTGTCTATTTTCTAGACAGTATTTGTATTTATGCATCATTGCATTGCGAACGTGAGAAATTGTCGAGGATTAATGGCGGAATTTTATATTTTCAGGTACACGAAATGGATATGCTCCCGAAACATATGTGTCATCGTTGCAGTTATAAATTAGAGGAGTTTCATAAATTTTACGTTGATTGTCTTAAGACGGATGCGGATTTGAAGAGTCAATTGTCTTGGATGAGAAAAGAGGACTTTACAGAGGACCTCGGGGTTCCTATGGTTCATATTGAAAATATTAAGATCAAAACGGAACCCCCGGAATATGATATATATGATTTGGATCCTATCGCGGAGAACGTTAATTATATTAACTCTATGAGCTCTGTCAGTTATCCTGTTAATAATAATAGCTGTACTGATGAGATGCATGAGAGACTGAGTTATTCAAATTTTGATAATTGTACGCGATGCAAGTGTGATTTTGATCAGAATAATAGCAATGATGTACTGTTATCAAAGGAGGAGTGTGCTAGAACAAGACCTGTATATATTGTACGTGAAGAATCAAATAGTAATAATTGCAATATATCTGACAGAATTGTATCTGA
>JARPRG010000521.1:282618-319936 GCA_031001745.1 Hartigia nigra
TATCTGACAGAATTGTATCTGAAGATACAAAGGTCCATTCCGAAATTACAACAAACGTACAAGACAACAATAACGAATCTGAAAGTTATGACGATGATAAAGGGTCCAGCAGCTATATGAGAATGACTGCTCCGTCGAGGAATGGTGCAATTTCATGTACGAGAAAAGTTCAAAATTTAAATATCGACAGGAAATTAAGAAATATTTCGGAAACGTGTAAACTACGACCTAGGAAGAGGTCCGTAAATTATGACGGTAATAAAAAAAAAGTAGGAATAATGTCGGCGTTGAACGTTGAAAAAATAAATAGAAATTTTAAGGCCAGCGAGGTTTCTAAAGCTGCTAATACTTCTGATGTAATAACGAACATGAAACAGGAACCGCTTGATTATTTTGAGAGACGCGTTTTAAGGCCGAGGAAAAATATAATTGACTATATGGAAACGAAAAGGAAACGGTCATCCAAAAGGGAAAGAGATACTCTCTTAAATTCAGTGAATAACGAGCATTATTCGAAAAGGCATAAAATTCACGAGGGCACAGAAAAGGCATCAAATGCCCAAAGTAGAATAAAGGAATCAATAATGACGAAGAAAGAAAAAGTAAACGACTATGAAAAATGTACGACCGATATGCATATCAACAAAAGAACACTATTGCCGAGTAAACAAAACTGCATAAAAAATCTAATGAAATCGTTTGATTCCATAACCAAAAATGTTATAGTTAAATTGGAGCAATGCGTGCCCGAACATGTGATAATAGACGATAAGAAAGCTAATAATAGTTTCAATGTGATTGGGCAAAAGAAATCAATATCGAAAGTTACAAAAAAGAAATTAAAATCTGGAAAACTTGCTATAAAACGCGTAGCAAAGAATAATCACCATTTTGCACCCAAATATTTGAGAAGCCAAGATGCGCAACTTAGAAGTGGCAAGATATTAAATTACGAGAGCATAGCTAGATTCCGCAAAAATTCAAAAAAAAATATTCTCAATACCACAAAGAATAATGTCAGTGTAAAAAAGATTTCCACATCCACAAAATCCCCGATCAATATAAAATATTACTGCGAGAAGTGCAATTTTAAATTCGTGAATAAGGAACTTTATAAATTGCATGCCTGTTATTACGATTAATATAATCATCCTTGTAAGTTTTATATAAATGCTTTAGATAAAACATTGATAACGTATTTCTATTGAATAACGTGGCAAAGAATTATATATTTTACTGTTATGCACGTATTTTCGTGTAAACATTTAAATCAACTCTTCCGGCGACTATTGTAAACGGAAGGCATAAATAATTATACAACGTACGTACATGTATGCTTATATTGTATGCATGACAAATACCCTTCGAAGAAGATATATATTAAGATCTTTAAAGAATTTTTTGAGTTTGTACGAAGACTATATTATTGTGATATCAATGATTTTCGATTTCCGAAATATCAGAATCAATGCGTGCTATTATGTCTCCATTGTAAATAGTCAATCACGTAAGAAATTTCCTAAACCATGTGTCACACGTTATATTTTATATTTCAATGGAACTGATTTGTGCATTAATGAGTGTTTATATCATATGTATCACTGATATGAGTAACAGAACAAAGTTATCAATAATAGAATATTCACGGTGTATCGAATTTTTATTATCTTGTAGTTCCCATAGCTACTAGACCCATTCTGTTGTAATCACTTGTAATCGCACAGTGAGCCATTGTACGTATAAAGTATATTTATACTAATTAACATCGCTCGACATTTTATTAATTTTATTAACTTTATTAATTTTATAAAATGACCTATAAAGCGTTTCTTCGCTAACTAAACACACGGAGAAACGATGTTATTATTAGGAATCGACGAATAAAGTGGAATTAAGAATGGAGAATACGTTTGTTCTTGTTTAAACGGAAGCGGCTCACTGGACAATACTTAACTGATTGCTATTGTCCGCCAATGGGGTAGTTGAATTTTTTGTAAAATGAGGGTGGCGCGCGCCCCTGGGTTGTACAGTCTTCGTTACGACGCTGAGCGAGCGAGTCACAAAATAACAAACAAACAAAAAGCGAACAGATGTCAAACGACGCCGGGACGATGATCAATTATACGTTTTATCGGAATTTTATGGCCGGTCAGTAAAAGTTGTGTGCAATGTTTCAGGACGGGAGGAACTCACCACTCTTGGAAGACGTAAGTTAGCTGATGATGTCTATAGGAATGCTTGAAATATATACTTAACCTTAGTAGCGTCTGACATTCATGGAAGTTTGATAGTTCCGTTTTAATGTTCTGTCGTAACTCAGTTTTTATGAAGTTTTTACAGTATATTAGACGAAACTTTCACTGGATGCTATACTGAGGATTTTTTTATGTCTACATATCATTACATAGAATCTGTGATATCAATGCTTGGTTGCTTTTATTTACTCTAGCGGCCTATTTCAACTGAGGAAGATACCTTGGGATCTTCTATTAGTCTCAGTGTGGGAGAGAATTCTATTCGTATAAAGGAGAAGTCAAAACCCATCAAGGAATCTCTTCATATTGTTGAAGAGGTTGAGAAGGAAAAATGGTGGTTGAAGAAAGCAGAGACACGTCCATGTGTTACAAATCAAAAGAAATTAGAAGTAAGGAAGAAACCGTCACCTTGTGCTTCTCCGGATGTAACTTCTTCCATGGCAGAGTTTCTTGAAAAAGAAAGACTATGCAATGTAATATACCGTTCCATCACCATCTATTAGTTTTGTTGACTCTTCCATAGTAGTTTGTTTCTTATGTGTGGTTATATTTTTTTTCACTGTGATCTTGTACGATTTACTACCTTTGTCCAGAAAATATCTTATACATTACTTATATGTCACTGCTTTACTGTTGTGACAGCTTTGGAAGATTGTCAAGAGAACTATTATTCATGTAAATTTAATTAAAATTTATACTGAGTTATATGTATGTATTTTATGGATTACATAGGTTGCGTGTAAAAGTGAAGGCGAAGCCAAGGACAAGGATGATACACTGTGTGACGTACTTGCATCTGTAGCATTTGATAAGTACCCATCAGACTTTGAAAGTGAGTATGTTGTATTTCAATAGAAGGATCTTCTTATTGATGTATACCTTTTATGCATATCAGATGCTACAGACGAAGACATTGGCAGCATCTTGGAGGAAATGAGTAAGATTGCAGGAGCGCTGAGTCCAAACTCTGGGCCAGATCACACAAAATCTGGAAGTTCTTGTAAGAATAAAACAGAAGAAGAAAGATCTGTTGAAGAGCTATTAGAAGAAGCTGAGAATCTAGTAAAAAAAAATACCCACACACTTTCAAAAAGTGCTTCGAAGTCAGACACTTTAGTACCAGACAAAAATTTAGATACAGCTGAAAATGTTGGAAGAGTAAGACAACTAGAAGAAGACATATTTCAAATGATAGAGGAGGAAGTTCATAAGGAGTCGGAAAAGATAAGGAAGAGTCCAAAATACGAGAAAAAGAAAGATTCCAGTCAGAATTTTGAAATAGTTTACGAAAATTTAAATACATTAAAACCTCCAAAAACTCTAGAATTACAGAGAAAAAAATTCGAGGAACAGAAAGTTGAAATTTCGAGTAGCTCAGATTTAGACGACCCTATAGAACGACATTCGAAATCAGAAGAGTTAAAAGTTGCTAAAAAAGTTGAGGCCAAAGACAATTTGCAAAAGGAAATAACGGATGTAGATAAGGATTTTTTCGACGATCTATTAAGGAAATCCAGAGAAAAAATCGAGGGTGGTATGTCTGGTAGTTCTAGTTTTGGTCAGGAAGATTTTTCGCACTTTTTGAAACTTCTACAGGATCAAAGCGACAAGAAGGAACGTGAGCCTAAGGAGTCCACGAGTTCCTACAACTTTCTTAGAAGGCATAATGAACTGGAAGGCAACAAGGTTGAGGGTGAAATTGCTTTTGCAAAAAGTCCAGCATTTCCAGAAAAAGAATTTTCTGAAATTCTGGAAAGAGAATTGTTAAAAGTGGACAGGCAGAAAGTAACGCACGAAATAGCCGAATCTGAATCCAGTACCAGTGTTGGACGCTCTGCTCGTTCCGAAGGATCGATGAAGCGAGATGCGCCGATCTCAAGAAATGCCAGCCTAGATAAATCAAAGAAATCTGATAGTGGACGAAAGGATATGTTGTCAAAAAATTCAAGCCTTGAAAGTGTCAAATCAAATGAATCCAAGGAATCTAAAGTTGTAAATGCCAAGAGTGAACTGTACACAGTGGGCTTGACACCAAGACTGGAATTGTTCGCTGATGCAATTCCTAAATTGATTGCTGAGAAATCAAGCGAGAATTTAAAAAAACAAGAACTCGATAAAATAGAAAATGAAAAGGATTCCAATCGAGTAGCTAGGACTGGTGTATCTGACGACAACGAAGTACAAATGGACTCAAAAAAGTTAGAAGATGATCATAAAAAGATAATTAATATCGCAGGGCCGTCCAATATTAATTTTCAAAAAATGGGATCCCATACACTAAGATCAGATCGTATTCCTGTGGCGTTGGATAATAAGAATGCTAAAAAGGGAATAAAGTTTGCGAAATCTAAAAGTTATGACCATATTTGCAAACCCATAACGAATGTGAAATTGTCTCTCGGTGACGTCAAAAACACTAAAAGCACTGATGAAGCACCAAAGAGAACTTTACCACCAGCAGCAAAGAAATCTCCTTTATCAAAGACAAGACTACAACCTAAGTCAGGTTCTAAATTTACTTCCACGGTAAAATTGTCTCCCAAACTTCGAAAGGATTCACCAAAAGAGAATTCTGCTCCATGTTTAGCTTTTGGCTCTAGAGTAAGCATGACTAAGTCTACGGACAGCATTTTGAAAAATTCATTAGCTGGTGGTGACACGAGAAGAAACTTAACTAAGAACGACTGGGAAACTTTATGTCATGAAGAGCGACACAAGAACGCACTTTTGAAAGGTAGGTATTCAATTTCCTGATTACGTCAAGACTTCTATTTTAACTCTGTAAAATGAATTCTTTTGCATTCCCCAGAGCAATTGGATTCCGAGGCCAAATTGTACAAGACCCAAATGGAAAGTATGCGTACTTCTTTTGAGGAGGAACTGTTCTCCTTGAGAAAACAAAATATAGTATTAAAAGCAAAGATCGATGAACTCACATTGAATGAAAAGAGATCAGATTATTATGTTAAGAGCGATACTAAGACATTGAAATTAGAACGAGAATTAGAGAAGCAGGAGAGTCTCATAAGAGCTTATGAAGTAGAGAATAAGAAGTTGATGCAGGAAACAAAACGTTTGCAAGCCGAAGGAAAGAATTTTCAACAAAAGCATAAGAACGTGACGATGGAATCAAACGAATTAGAGAAACAGGCTGATCGTATAAAGGACTTTCAAGAAGAGATGCTAAAGTTGAATTTGGTGGTAGATGAGCTCAAGGAAAAGAATACTGACTACCTAATGAGAAATGAGGATCTGAATCAGCAGAATGGGTTGCTTAAGGACGAGCTGGAGATTTTCAAGGAGCAGTTGTGCACTAAAAATAGCTCTGTAATGGAACGTCTACAGGCAATGACTACTAATGAGTTAGAAATGAGGAAGCAAATAGAAGACATGAAGGTGGAATTGAATTCTAAGAGGGAACTTTTAAGGTCGATAAAGTTGGATTACGAGAAGTTGCAACAGAACTCTTTATCTCTAGAAAAAGAGGTCTTGGAATTAAGAGTAAGAGAAGGTGGATTAATGGAGAAGTTACAAGTAGCCAAGAGTCACGTTGAAAGAGAGAAGCAGCTTACACAAAAACTGAAAGATCAAGTGATCCTGGACAGTAAAAAGATCATGGACTTGAATAGACAGGTGCGAGAAATGGAAAGGATCCTTAAGCGAAAAAATCCAGATTCGGTATCAGCTCTTATATTAACAGCAAACTCAGAACATGAAAGAATAAGTTCAGAGAAGGTGAAACTCTTAGAGGAAAGGATTGTTTCTCTGGAGAGCGAAATAAAAGCAAAGGAAAACATTGCCCAGGAGAAGCTTGCAGATTTTCAGAATAAGTTCACTGAAATGAAAGAAAGATATTCCACACAAATAATGGAATTAGAAGGAAAGCTATTAGAAGCTACTGTCAGAGATCGTAAGGTCTATAATGATATGTTCACACAAACAATGTCGAAACACTTAGAAAACAAGGGCGTAGAAACAATTAGAAATCAAGACAAGGAGAAAGTCCAAAGTACTGAAAGAGAAGAGAAAAAAGTAACAAAAGTGGGTCCTAAGTCACAAAACGCAAAAGAAGATGCTCATTTAATAGCAACAATCAGAGGTCTCAAACTAGAACTTGCCAACAAAGATAAAACTGTATTGAAGCTTACAAAGGAATTTCAAGAACTACAGAAAACAAATCGTAGACTGCAAAAAGAACGTGAAAAGTTATTAAATGATAAAAGGAGTTTCAAGGGTATTGATGCTGATAAGTTTATTGCAAACAAAACCACTGGTATGGATTCCAGACCTGCAAGTTCTAAAACTTCTGATTCTAATGATCAGAATTCAAATGTCTATCAGAATGGTAACCTGGCGAATGCAAATCAAAGACTTTCTGGGTCTACTCAAAGACTCTACGATCCGTTACAGTATTCTGAAAACTCAGAAAATGCTATAACGAAGAGATTAACCAACGAAAATGAAATCCTTAAGGAAGAATTAAATAAAATGAACAAAGACTTTATGGCGCTGAAAAACAAACGTTTGCATGACTTAAACTTGCTGCAAGAGGAACACGAACGTGAAATGGCAGCTTTGGTTAAAGAGTACAGCGTGAAATTTGGCGATTCTAAAGTGGTAAAGTTGCAGGTCTGTAAAGAACGCGCGTTTTTGCTCGCATATTTTTTTAAAACTTTTTTGTTGTCTTTAAAGTTTCCGATCCAACTGTTCGAACACATTGTTGTAACAATGAATTTCTTTATATTATACTATTGGTTTTTTATAGGGTCAAATAAATACACAGGTGGCTATAATATCTCATTTGAAGCAACAAATTGAAAAGCTGAGGGACTATAAAGAACAAGTTGTTGTTCTGAAAGCCGAAAGACAGCATCTTGAAAATAAAGTAAAAACCCTGAATGAGAAAGTGAAATACTTATCCACACCAGTTAGTAATAAATGACAATTAATATGTTATATTGTGACACTGTTGCTAATTAATTAATAATATTTCAGGGTACTGAACAACTTCAACTACTGCAAGACAAAATTACTATATTACAGCAACGTCACGAGAGCCGTGAAATGACATTACAATCTTTAGTGCGTGACTTACTGAGGAACAAAACTCAATGTCACGACTGTAAAGGTGAGAGAGGCAAGAACAAGCAGCTGTGCTATTTCCGACAAGAACTGGATCATATACTAGGCATGCTCCAGGAACTTGCAAACGTTTACTGATGATAAGCAGATGATTGGAGACGTCAAGTCTAGAAGGAATACTTCGAAGATACTTAAAAGACTGGAACCTTGTCGAATACATTCAAGATTCTAGATTCTTCTCTTGCCAATGGATACATAGCCAATTTTTGCCAATAGCGGCATAATCAATCCTTCCAAAAATGTGACTGATCAATTGCACAGGACTCTAGAACCTCCTTCCTTTACTTCTTACATTCCTGTGATTGTACCTTGAAGACAATTCTAATCATGTTCAGGAATAGACTGAAGTGTGTTGTTATGTTATCCACGTAAAAGCGATGGGATATATTATGTAGTAATACACAATGCACTGCTTGCATAAAAATTAAGAATATCTCAACTGGATTTTACTTGGTTATTCCGATAGTGTTGACTCACTGCCAGAAAAATTAAAGAAGGAAAATTAAAATGAAAATAAAAAAAAAGAATGAGAAACAATGGAAAATAATGGCAGACTCTCCTAGAATAGCTTCTAGAATTTCTTCCAGAAATAATGTGCTAATGTTTTATAGAACTTTTTTCTAGACTTTGCTGTATATATGCTGATAAGTTATTGGTGACAATTGTAGTATTGTCTTTAACATTGCTGTAGCGGAACCAAATGTGATGATTAGTTTATTGACAATTGGGCTTGTATACGATTACGCAAGGTGAGACACCTCGTATGTCGAAAATAATTTATTAGCCCATGCGTGAAAATCATATCTTTAAACAATTTTTGTTTCTTGAACTTTTTTCAAGAAAGGTCGCACACGCGTTGAGCATTTATGTATCTAGCACATCTCACATGTATTTCATTTTTTTTACTAGCTTTAAGTATACGAAGATGATGTACAAATTTGAAATTATCTTTAATAAAATAGCTTTTGTCGATTCGAATATACAATACATTGTCTATGTTTATTTTTGGAATTTTTAAGGCATGGAATTGTAGTTGCAATATAAATATTCAAAATATATTGTTTGAATGCTTTATTCGCAATAAAATATCTGATTTTACATAGATATAAATATACATTTCAGCAGCATACTATAACAATTTAATATCCTGACATCTTTTGCTGTACATTAAAATTCATGTTTACAAGCTTCAACAAATTTTTTTCTTCTACTACTTTTGATTTACGATTTAGGCGGACATACAAGAAGCGATTAAGCGATTTCGTAATTGTTAATTCAATTCAGGCAGAGGTAGTTCACCATACGAGGAAGCGACTGATATGCCGGAAGACGTCTCTGCAAAAGAACGCTCTATGAATAATCCACATGAGTGTAAGATCACTATTGTAATTATATAACCATTGAACACTTACCCGAACGAAGTACTTTTCCCGTTGTAAACGGATGCTCCATATACAACGCAAAGTGCCATTATCATTGCTTGCCGTAACATTTCGTAAATCGTAGAAACCGCTAGTTTTGCTTCCGGTATTTTATATCCAATTTCGGTTTTCGATGGTTCTAAGTAAATGATCCTTTCCGGTCCACGAGTAACAAATCGTTCGTATCTTGAGCGAGATTCATCTGCCTTACGGTGGAGAAAACGTTTCTCGTGATCCTGAGCATTCTTTATGTGAAATTCCCGAGCACGGGTTTCTTTTTCTAGACTATGATCACCAGAGATTTGGTTATTATTTTGAACTCGGTTTGATGTACGACGATCGATTAAGGATCGATTATTTCTTTGACGATTATCTTGAGTGTTTCGATTATTACGTCGAAGAGTGTCGGTCCACGATCTTTCTGTGGAGTGACGACCAGCTCTGGATTGAGAGATTACAATCCCTTGACGATCATCCTGGACTCGATTTGAGGTACGACGATCGGTTAAAGATCGAATATTTCTTTGGCGATTTTCTTGAGCATTTTGGGTATTACGTCGGAGAGTGTCGGCCCAGGATCTTTCTGTGGAGTGACGATCAGCTCTGGATTGAGAGACTACAATTCCTTGACGATCATCCTGGACTCGATTTGAGGTACGACGATCAGTTAAAGATCGAATATTTCTTTGGCGATTTTCTTGAGCATTTTGGGTATTACGTCGGAGAGTGTCGGCCCAGGATCTTTCAGTGGAAAGACGATCGGTTCGACTTGTGATCTTTGCAAGATTTTTTAATCTGATCACCGGTGATCGTCGATCTGTTATTTCCCTAGATCGTTGTGTATTGGGTGAAATGATCCTGCGATCGTTATGTACACGGCGACTATCGACCCTGATGCTTTGATCCTTTTGATTAGAGATGCGATTCTTCTCAAGATCAGTTACTCGAAGAGTATCGGTTCTAGATTGGCGACGACTAAGTTCGTTGACTCGATGGGCGTCGATCCTTTGACGATCATTCTGAACGTTTGAGCGATGAATATTGATCTTGATTTGACGATCGGTTTCACCGTTAACACGACGTGTGGCGATTTTATCTCGACGCTCGTTGATATCTTGGCGAGCATTGATCCTAGTTTGCCGGTTGTTACGATCAGCTGCCTGACGAGAGTAGATCCGTGCTTCACGATCTTCGATGCTTCTCACACGCCGGATGTCAGTTCGAACTTGACGATCATTTAGATCTCTTACGCGACGTATGTCTTCTCCAGATCGGCGAATATTGAGATCATTTACACGGCGTACGTCATTACTAGATCGATTAATTTCAGAATCATTTATACGACGCGTATTGATCCTGACTTGTCTCTCAAGGGCGTCTCGTACACGACGTAGGTTGTTCGTAACTTCCCGGTCTAGATCTCTCTCATAACGAATATTCGTTCTAATTCGATCACTAAGATCACGTACTCGTCGTACTGAATTCCTATCGCGAGATACACGATCCAAAGATCGAACTCTCTCACGCACTAATGGATTTCTTCGAGTGGCCAAATCTCGACGTTCCGAAGAAGATCTTTCGACAAGAAAACGTTTATTTCTCTCTGATCTACGATCATCCATCATTGGTAAACTTCGCTCTCTGCGTACGTTGAGAATCGCTGAAACTTCACGTTCTCTACGAGCGTCATGAGTGTCCAAGTAGGAATCTTTTTCACGGCGTATATCAGAAATGCGACGTTCTATCGATCTAGATCGGACCGCCATGTTGGATGTCCTCTGCAGAGTTTCTAAAGATCGTGAGAGTCGGTTCAATCGGTTTTCACGGGCAAAACGATCTTTACGTGATTCATCAAGATGGCTCCTGGCTCGTTGTAGATCCAAACGATCTACGGATCTTCGGAATTGTCTTCTAGAAGCTTCTAGTGATCTTTCACGATATTCTTGCCCAACGGGTTTCAAGGATCTTTCTCTACGTTCCACATGGATTTCTCGTCTTTCTGTAAACCGAGCTCGAGATTCGTCATCGCTAGAGGATCTTGCTAGTCTCGATCGAGATTCTGCAAAATTTAAGCGACGTGTTCCACTATCCTTTGAGATACGAGAATTCAAAACGTTACGTCTTTCTGTTTGAAGATCGGTAGATCGAGAGTTTTTGGTGATCCTATCAAGACGATCGTTACTTATACCAGTTTCAAGATGCGCTACGCGTTTTTCATGGCGACGGTCTGGGACGTCTCTAGAAATTCTACGATTGGAATTATCTCGATATCTTTGCAAATATGTAGTACGATCAGATTCCTCAGAAGTGCGTCTAGATCTTTCTAGATTTCGCGAACGAGATACAAACTGTCGTCTTTCCTTGTTTGTGGCAAATCGGCGATCTCTGTTATATGATTCTCTATCGGTACTTCGAGATCTACTATCGGCAGTTCGGCGACTCTCATCAATCCTGCTTCGTGAGCGAAGATCAATCTTGGTCCTAGGAGCTTTGCCAGTGTTACGAATCCTCGATTGCTCGCTAGACAGTCTACTAGATCGGTCCAGGAAGTTAGAATCCTTTGTCCTGCTTCTGGAGATTCTAGTGGTCTGAATGGCCCCGATCCTGGACATACGATTCAATCCGCCGGTTCTAGTCGTGGACAGTTTTGCAGAAGCCAGGTTGTCATCAGAAAACATCCGGTTGAATGGATTATCATTGGGACAGGCGTCGATTCTATGATAGCATATTAGAAAAATGTTAAAAAATATTTCAAATTAAAAAAAATTATTTATATCTTTGAGGAAGAATTTTAGTGCATTACTCGTGAGGAGCTCCATGCTGCAGTTCAGGGCCAGCAAGACTTCCAGCTTGACCTTCTCTATCTCTAGAGACTAGACCCAGAGTAAGGCATGCTAAGGAGACGATCATTAGACCCATATACTGCCAAGATCGTACTGGCAGAACGACGTGCCGTGTCTTCCGCATTCTGGAAAAAATTAAACTTTTTACTAAAGACTTGAAATTTTAAATAGTATCTATCGTATAGTATTTCGAAATTATTAGTTAAATGAACTTTGAAGGTGCCATCTTCTTATGACTTTAAATGCAACAAAATTCCTTAGATTTAAGTTCTGATTTGTGGACTAATTTTGTTATGTATATAAACGTGGTGCGTATGAAAATTTTACTTACATTTTGCAAGTCTTTTGGGAGTTGCCAAAGGCGAAAGTTTCTTCTTGAGGTTCTTGGTGCTCCGCAAAGTGCTTCCTCGGTGATGCTCCAAGAGCAGCTAGTGCAGAGTGTTCTGAGGAAGCTGGTTATATACTAAACCCGGCTCGTAATTCAATAGAAGTGCAATCTGTGGTTATCAGCTAGAGCCACATGGGGCTCGTGCATTGAGGCGCGAAAATCCCTCTCGTAGGCGGCGGAATGTGACGCGTAGAAAGATTATAAAATGGGTAGTCCGATTGAGACTTATCCATCTGGAAAATTAAAGCTAAGAAATATAACAAGTTTCGAATTGACAGTATGCCAGTAAAAGCTACTCGTTTCACGAAAATATGGGATGATGATTGATTTTTCAGTTCATATAATTTTATTAAACTCTAGAAAATGGTGGTACGATTTTTTTTTAAATAATGAATGATTCAATTTTGAATGTAAGTTGTAAGCCCATAAATTTGGTAATTTGTATTTCTACGCGTTTGACGTGAGTGATTTAAAAAAATGCTTTGTCGTTAGTGTAATGTATTGTAGTTTTTCAACTTCAATATTTTTTAAAATAAAAATCCATTTTGACTTTCAATATGTAAGTTGTTGCGAAGTAATGTTCTACCTCGGGTACTCTTATATTCATTTTATTTTATACAAAACACACATTACAAAGCGTCTGCGTCCAGACTACATTAAAATACTGCTTATAAATATATGTATATGTACACGGGTCACGCTCCTTCGCGCAAAATTTTCCAAATTTTGTCGCCTTGGTTCAATTTAAATTACGAGGTCGTACGAGGCTCTTTCGGCCAAGACCCACTTCGAATAGCCGATTGAATTAATTATTTAATTACAATCGAGAAAGTATTTCAATAAATTAATAGCGCCGATTTACAGATTTGAAAATGTACAAAGGTTTTCGGGACAAGTGAACTTCCTTTTGGTTTTGCTTTTCCCTAGAATCGAACGAGAATACGCCATTGTGATATGCAAAAGAAGACAAGTACTTCAAAAAGTGGACTGTTGGTCCATATGTTTTCGCTACCGGAAGTCACCATTAGTTCACTACAAATATTAGTATCGTTCATTTCCGGTAGAGCCGTAAAATTTGGGAACATCTGTATAGCCCCCGGCTGAAATACAAAAGACAATAACGTTAATTAAAATTATATTAAAAAAAAAAACAGTA
The DNA here is from genome assembly GCA_031001745.1 of Hartigia nigra. Lineage (NCBI taxonomy): Eukaryota > Metazoa > Arthropoda > Insecta > Hymenoptera > Cephidae > Hartigia > Hartigia nigra. The sequence continues at coordinate 295,824 of JARPRG010000521.1, forward strand.
CGAAAATTTGTCTTATTTAATTATTGAAACTTACTAAAGGTAATGTGTCATCCCTTTTTCTACAATAGGTCATGTGTCGTCCATAGTAAAGACTATGCTCTATCGACCTGGCAAGTAATTCCTCTGTCCATGGCAATTCTAACATATGCTCAGACAATGTCCTACCGCGAAATTCCTCAGGATTCTCAATGACGAGGTTTGCAAAGAGACTAGCATTTTCTTCATCCTCGTTATATTCCTTCATTCCTCTCAAAGCCGATACTGTTTCTCCTATGATAACTTTATCGACTTCCATTGGTGGATAACCAAGAACCGGTTGTTGCTGTTGTTGTATCGGTGGCAAAGTAATAGCATCAGTTCTATAATTGAAGTAGACGAATAAAATGTAAATAAGACAACATTCCTCATAATCATAAAATGATGTCATAATTAGACTTATGGCAACGAATCGATTCTAGATTCAGAATTGAATCTGATATAGAGAATTTACCGAAGAAAGATACTTAATAATTAATACAAAATAATATTTGACTTACCCAGTAGTCAAGAAGAGCCTCTCCAGGTCAGTCATAGAAATACCCTTGAAACTAGCAATTCCCAGAGTGCCAAACAGGTCCTCTACAGGAGTAACACTATAGCATCCAGCTAGCGAAGTTCTAGGATAATGTACAACGAATGCCAAGCACATTTCCTGATTAGCAGAATATCCCCCCAGGGTAGCTTTGGATCTGTCCAGGGTGCTGTAAACGCACTCAGTCACGAGCTCGTCGCCAGGTAGAATCTTGATTTCCTCGTCTAACGTATGCGACTGCTGATAATTGAAGTCGAAATGATTATCTTGAACAATTCTTGGCATTTCTTCTCCTTCGCGTATATGCTTCAGTCCAAGTCGTTTACCAGCAAGATGAGAGTGCAGCACTACGGAGACGACATTGATACCATCCTCGGGTAACATCTATCGAATAAACAAAAAATCAATTAAAAATGTTCAAACACCAAAATGCTAATTACTCAAAAACCATTTCTAACCTTATCGGTACACTGTGACGCACAATAACCCGCTGTTGCGTATTCCTTCTGTCTAGGAGGTACAACCAGTAGAGGACTTACGGCAACACCAGCAACAAGTATACCTGCATCATGATTGCGCAACTTAGGCGTAAGATGAAGTCTCACACCACTACTATCATTGACGTTCTTAAGACCAGGATTATTATAGTGGACCTCCAGCATATAGTATGATCCTTCACCATGTTCAGCGATAGGTATTCCCACGTGTTCAGGTAGCCATTCTCCTGGAAGATAGAAAAATATTAATTACAAATACATTAATTTTATATGTAGAATGATAACGATCGCTACTGTACCTCTACTGCCCCGGGCCCAGGCTAGAACAGGTTGTAGACAGGATGACCATTCTTTGGGTCGGGTACCACTGTAACAGTCTGTACCGATGAGTTTGGTATGTTTGGCCAGGATTGAATCAGTGGAAGCACACTCGTAGAGGATGATGTGATGAACCAGAGCCTCATTCGCCTTCTCCACCAATGGCGTGTACTGAAATACCAAGTAGCTAATCATCCTTCAGTATCTGAATAAAGTGTAGTACGTGGTTCAAGAATGGTAATGACAGAGAAGTGTATGATCAGTTAAAACGATTCTTTTATTTTCTATGGGAAATCCCATTGTTAGTCTGTCTACGTATCCCTGATACTTGCTAGCTCGTGTGACATCATCCACGAATGACAGTTTGTTAATATTCAAATAACGTTCTGGCCGACGCGACATCCGCTCGAATCGGCCCCAATGACCGCCATTTGCCAAAAAACCCGTGTACTACTATGGAGTGATGCCATGAAGAAATTATCATTGAATTATCATTCATTGATGCGCTATGTATAGGCTATACTTACTCCAATCATATGATGTTTCTTTAAGAGACCTGGCGGTCTAAAGATCTTGCACCAGTACGTGGTGTCGGTATCGTTTGGTACTGCAAACTGAAATACAAAATATTGTGTAATATTTATATGATGTATTTTATAGAAGAGCTTGTATTAACTTTTATTCTGAATTGGGAAGTGAAGTTTTCTAATATAGTAATAAAAAATTCTACACTTTAAATTTCAAGAAATGCACTAATTTATTTTTCTTTTCATTTTACTATATGTTGTTAACCTTGCATACCTCATAACTCTTTCTAGCGCTATCTCCTTAATTACTTTTTTCCATCTCATTATCCTTTTCTTTCGTCCATCTTTGTAATTATCCTAGTCACTCTACCTCTCCCAGTGATCGATCTTCAATCGCACTCTCTAATCATTTGCTCTACCTTTTTTTTCTTTCACACAGTTCAGGATACGCACACCTTGTTCTCTTTCTCTCTCTTACACGCGGAATAATTATCATAGCCTTTACCTTACCTGATTCAATTTAACATCCCAGTGCCGTAGACTTGAACTGTCCAATGCCGGCTGAGGATGAGGGGCTGAAGCCTTAAGCCTAAGGGCACGACTTCCACGTCTCTCACCGTGCCACATCGCGGTATTTAATTCCGGATCGGTTTCGTGTAGTGCCCATAATACTCGTACCGTGTCCCCCTGAAAATGAGCGAGACGGTTTCGGTGATGTTATCCTAGAGAACGTATTGTCATAGGAGTGACTACGGTTAATGCGGAATCGGTTAAAGAACAAAGGATGTCAATCGAAAAAAAAAAAAAAAAAAAAAACGAGAAGTTCTCAGGGGGTCGTTCGTAAGGCCATAGATACATCGGCACGGATTAAATGCATTTTAATGGATCGCATCGCGTGGGTTGGGTTTGAAACTGGTGAACATATGTGAAAGACCGGGAGTCCTGGAGCATTTTGTAAGAGGACAGGCATGTTTAGGGTATACCGCAAAAGGCTCGGCATGCTAAACGCTTAAATACCAGTCTTGACAATCGCCATAGGCTCTAACTTTCCATTGGGAACTTTAAACGCGAACAGTAAATCAGGCTGAATCTCTCTTTATTTTATTCCGTTTGTTAAGTGGTATCCTTATTTTTTTTAATTCCCCTTCGTTGTAAATTTAATCTAGCCGCTACCGCGAAACGATCTTCCGAAAGTCGTTCTTGTGTATTCATGAAAAATCGCTGAAGGAATTCACGACTGGTTTTAATTCCATTGCTTACGGTTAGTTGATGATCTTGGGGGTCGCAGGTCTGCCACCTTCTGGAGAACGTGATGATCGTGTGAGTGCCGTTTTGCGAGCTTCCGAGGACTTCCACATCCTGCGAAGCATCCGTTACTGGCGCCGCATTCGACTCCTCGATCCCATGAGAGTCCTGCAAACGGAAACCAGAGTGCAATGAGCGTTGTAAGAGAGGTCAATGTCCTTTCTGAGAACAACCAAAAGCCTATTGACAATTGAGACTCCGAATGAATTTGATTAAACCTTAATTACAGATACAGGAAGCATCTTAGATACATATTATTAATTCTCTTAACCTTTGTAAAATCTACCATCATCTCATTTGCACCTCTATCTCAATTATTCCACAAAATAATTACGTTCCTTAAATTCAATTAATTGAATACTTATTTTATTTCCATCCGTTACATGGAGTACGAATCCGAATCTAATATATACTACTAGGTCCAACAAGTCTTCAGCAGGTTTTTTTTTTACTTTCATTAAATCTTACATCATAATTCCTTCGTCTTCTACCTCCTCCATCTTTATCCAAGTCTCTGGTAGTTTTACGGTTTTTTCTTTTAACTTTTTTTTGCTCGTACGTCTCTCGTTCGTTACAAACTAAAGGTACGAATGCAGGTGAGCGTAAAACGCCCGGAGCGTCTAGGTCCGTTGCGCCTGTTTCTGAACGCAGAGGCAGGACTACGAATGTTCCTCCAAGGGAAGTCGCCTTCCTGCACGTAATGAATCCAAATAATTACCAAGTGCCGTCATGCCTACCACCGCCTCCGTCAGCAGACCGTTTCAGCTTCGTGGCTCGTTTCGATTCAATTCAGTCAGGTTAGATCGTATCTTCTTGCTTTCATTGAGAATAGGTACTTACACACTCAATACTCATACAAGTGAATAGGACAAAGTGACGACAAAAAAAAAAGAAAAAGTATCAAAAAGACAACAAAAAGACAACATCCTTTAACTAAAACATAAAACTTGTATCACAAGATCGGTATACGACCATTCAAATTCTACCAATTGGCACTCATTAATATTGAACGCGAAAAAAGTTACTTAACTCGACATTGGTTCCGTCGAAAATTGATCATAAAAATGATGTAGGCATAAACAACTATATTGGCGACCGGATGTGTCCTGCTAAGATCTTTCCTTCATTGATCCTTTTTTGTATGTCTATTCCGATTCAGGAGAAGCAGACCGGTTCGTGAGCGTTCTCATCATAATCTCTCATAGTTACATTTTCTCGCGCATTATGCGGATATTCCCATCGTTCTACCAATTACCTACCGATCTTGAAAGTCCCTAGACTATTAGACGAAACGTCATGCCTTATCTTTTACGGCTATTTCAACCGGTGGTTTAAACAAGATCAATTAGACGGATGACTTTATTGCTCGGCTATTCTATTCTCTTTTTATTGGAATATACGTAGTATAATTGGGGCAAAATGAAGGGTACATATTTCTGTGCGTTCTTAGGAAACGGATCGTTAATCATTACTCAACAATCTTAATGAAATCTACGCTCGACCGATCGCGCCAATCATTCCATCGTTGTACTGCATTCTATGCGATCCACTCGTTACGGCCCGGGACTTGTCCGGAATACGTATTCCGAATACTCAACGCCCCAGGAAATGCAGGTACTCATCCATGGCGTCACATCCGTTTGATTAATCTTTATATATATATATGTCTATATTCTTGGTATGTATTTACTAGTCTTACGTGGTCTTGCGATCTGTGGATTGCCATTGATCACTTTTATTGTGCACACGCTTCTTATACCTATAGCTATAGGTAATACGAGTAAATAAAATGAAGTATGGTTAAGACTTTCTTCAGCATCGTGAAATTCCTTTGTTTCGAATAAGAACAACTCGAAGTTGTAATTAAGGATCGTCCAAAGTCTGCTGGAAGCTTTTTTTTAACGTTTTAGACGACTGTACGTAATTGAGAAAAAGGAGGATCTTCTGCAACTGGTTCAAGACATTGTAAGATTAACTTGAAGATTTTAACCGATTCGAAATGTATTTTATTTTTGTATACGTACAAAATGTATAACTGCTGGTTTTAAGGAATCTCAAAGGCTTGTGGTTCGAAGGACGATAACGTCAGTGAGGATAATTGGAAGGCGTAACAACTACCGGTAGAAGTAAGTGCCTTAAGTTTTTTAGAGGAGAACAGGAAACTGGAAGCTACCGTACCAATCTCAGTACAGAGATCAGGTTTCTTTCGATTTTTCTATTGAGTACAACTAGTAACCATGCACCTAAGCATAGCTGAAATTCATAAAGATCTCAGAATCTCATGCAGCGTTTATGGCTTTGAAGGACCTCATCTACACGCAATGGTATAACAAGGTCCTGGCCTGTCGATCGATACCGGTTAGAAGAGAAATAGAAATTCATCCTTTGTGTTATGGTTCCCAGGGATCCGGTCGCGGGGTGGAAAGGGGAGGAAGAGAAAAGAAGAAGAAAAAGGAAGGAATTTCTTTCGCGGGGACTGCCCCTTGAGGCGCCACCAGGACGGTAGCCAGGTGTTTTCGAACGGGAGTCCCTCTCCTCCAGTTTCTCTGGAACCCTCCTACCGCTCCTTCTTCATCATCCTAAATTCCGCTCCCCTTCAGTTCGGGCTACAAGACCGACTCCCTTTTGCCACCTGGTTAGAGCGGCAGCTGGAACTTTGAGGTCCTTAGAGAACTGGATAAAAGGGGTTCCTCTCCTCCTTCGGCATGCAACCTTCAGGACTCTCTTCATTTGTACTCGTGCTACGTCACAGGGTTCCAGCTATGAAGACTTGCTTCTTTCATTCTTCCACTTTTTTAAATGCCCGCCTTTTCTTCTGCTTTTTCTGCGTAGTTAAATACAAGTATTGCTAGTCCTTTATTTGTACGCAAGAAACAGGACGACTTTCACACCGAGCAAGGTACCTGGGGATGCTGGACACTACCAGCAACTGCCTTCGCGTCGTAAAAGTTCCTCGGCATCTCTGAACGAACGCTTTACAGTTTACCGGATCGTTCGTGTCTCGCCGCCACCTTTCCTTCTATTTTTCTCACCTTCTAAGAGGGCGCGAGTTATATAGGTACCCAGACGGCGACCATTAAACAGGCGGGACGTGAGGAGACCTCCCCCATGAGAACATATCCTTGGAGAGACACAGGGGAGAAGTATTCTATCCTTTCAAGGATCTCATGGATAAGAAGATTACACTGAGATGAAAACGAGCTCCGCTTCTAGGGAGTACAGGGATAAAGAAAACTCATGGAATTAACGCGATTTGCCAGTCTATTAAAGATCCTCAGAAAAACCTTTTGGACCACCACGAGGAAAACGAATGAAACGTTCTAGGGTCCCTAGGCGTTTATTACTTAATTTCTTCAGTAACCGCTATCAATTACACCGCAGTATATCATTATCCATCGTTTTATCACAAGTCATTATATAAATAAAAATACATCGCCAAAACAGTATACAAGTATAATTAACGGTATTGATTTATGATTTAAAAAAAAATTGCGACAAATTCGTTCGGGTTGTATTGGCTTATACTAAGTCTTGCCACCCCGAGGCTAACAATCTAGATATCAGAAACGGCACACGGTGGCAAGACCGTTCACCAGGGATCATGGAACTCTAATTGCCATTAACGAGCGTTACGGTTCCCTGGTATCGATCCCCCAGGCTATGCCTTGCTCTCATCCTCCTCTTCTTCGACGTACTTCCTATGGTTACGCTGTACCATATATATACATATATCTACCAAGTATTCATTACAAAAAATGAAAAGTGACAAGACAGTGGAGAGGGTCAAAATCCGTCGTCATCTTGACGTTAGGTACAGATGAGAGTGTGAAAGATACCAGGAGGGAAAAGATTGTAATATTTTACTCTTGGTACCACTGGACCGGTTCCTCGGTAAAGGGTATTGTAAATCATACGTAGGATTATGTCGACCCGATGTCTTCCCAGGTATGCTAATGAGTCCACTGCATTTGCAGATATACCGTTGGTGGAATCTTCGTACTGTTCGCGCATGTGCATTATAGGTATATACACATGTATTATGAATTTCCCACGAAAGCCTTCGCAAGCATCTAACCATGCCGCCGACAATGGGAATGAAAAACCTTAAGGCGAGACCGTACACAGTAAAGGGATTCGACGAGACTACGGTTGTCCATCTTATTGTTAGTGGCAGTTTCAAATAGTCCCGGTTATATATCCCATAATCCTTGAAATATTCCTTAAGAAATAATCCCTCGCGCCGGTACGAAAGACTAACGACCGACGTACGAATCTTTGGTCGTATATATATACGGCTGGGGTAACATACGAGATAAAGCAGTAGAACCGCCTCGGAGGTAAAATCGGTGGTAGGAGAAAAGAGTGAGCAGTGCAGCGAAGAGGGCTTCGGATGGTTTAGCTTAAGGTTGGCGATGGAGAGGGTAGAAGCGCTGAGGTACAAAGGAATAAAAAAAAAGGAGTAAAAGGAGGATAATGAGAAAAAATAAAAGAGGAAATCAGCGAGCGAACGAACGGATAGGATGTGCTGCTGTACGAGAAGGAAGACGAAGTAGTTAGAAAAGGACGAAGGATTTCTGTGCATGCACTGTTGCACTGGAGTGTCCGTCTGTCCATTGGCGAGACGCCCGTCTTTCTCTCGCTGATGCTAAAAGATTCGCGTCGGCCACCGCGACGGGGGGCCCACCGATGTCTGAAGGCCTTGGACTGGCCCCTTGGACTCAACTGGGCCCAACGTGCCCAACGGGCCTCGCTACACTTGCTCGCGGCATCCGCATCGGTCCTCCTCCCCTCCACCTTCCTTGGTCCGTTTTACCTTTTGCTTCTTTCTTCTTTCTCTTCTCCGACATACGGCGTACCGATATACCTACCCTGGCTACGACGATAACTTCGACCTGACCACAGCACATACTGGACGATCGAATCGATTACACGCAACGACGCGCGATCTTCCGGCCACCCTCGACTACCCATTACCTATAGGTACCATTTCATTCTTCTTCTTGCAAATTTCTAGTCACGATGTTCATGGTCCTTGTGTGGAATACGGGAATTTGCTAAGTTTTTTTTTATTCGCTATAACAGTATTGTAAAAGACAGGTAAATCTTCGTGGTTGGAGCATATGCATGGGGACTGTCTTTTCATCGATTCAGTAAAGTAAAGGAACTTGTTGAATGTAAATTAATCGTGACGTTATCTCACCGTGACTTGAGATCTGTATGTTAATTTTTGTATTTACTTTTTTTTTCTTGTCCTTCTTATACGCTTGTTATAATCGTTCTGTGATATAGGGTTATGTAGGTAGATAGATTGGGGAAGGTTATTAGAGAATTGGTAGACAACTGTTAGAGTTTTGCACCTTTGGTACATGGTATTGGAGATGTTGAGAATTTTAGAATTTTTTAAATGTCTTCCATATTGTATGAGGGGGCTATGTTTATGGTGCGTGTCATGAGTGTTATATTTAGGGGGTCCTATTCGATAGCGTGGACCTGGGATCCGTAATGGGAATAAATTTAATTAAGATTAGGAATTCGGGGAAGCCGGGCGAAGCAGGTTCCTTGCCTGGTGTGACCTTCCGCCCGATCCCTATTCCTTTAGTCGCTCTCCACATGAGTTTCGTCCTGACTCCTTTTTCTTCCTTTTTTCTCCACGCTCGAAATTCCAATTAAAAATTGTGAGACCCTCGCAAGGATGCTGTGTAGTCTTTGCCAGGAATTGCCTACGCTTTAGAAAAAACAATAGTGCGAAATCCAGTTAAGAATTCGATAACGATCCCATAGACATTAGAATTTAATCGGGTATATGGGGGTATGAAGGATAATCGTAAGCTTGAAAAATAATATTTTACTGATTTTTTAATTATTATTCAAATAACCCTTTTATTTTAAAATCGCGGATCAATCGGACCCGCTACGGTTCCCGGTTCAATTTAAATAATCGAAAGTGTCCCGTGAGAATTAATAATCATTAAAAATGATGAATGATCAATTTTGATTCACAATATTCATCTCTAATATACTTCTTTGTTGAAAAAAAAAATCTATCTCCGAAGATTTATGAAAGATCGACCCACGTTACTGAGAGATACCTCAGAAGCTAAAGGGTTACAGAATCCGAATGGACCCATGGAACATTTGAATACTTAGATACATATTGGACAGGCACGGAGATCGGCATCCCTTTGAAAAGACTCAGCCGCCATTGTGTAGTCGGATGTGTAAACGCAACGATGAAATCCATTGTCACGGATGTAATGGGAGCCGATTCGCGCTGAAGGTTGGCAATGCTGTGGGATTAAACGCCCGTGAAATACGAGTCTCCAGGCAACACTTACACTTTCGAAACAGATCTCTCTCTACCGATGAAGCAAATGGGTCCCTTTTATTGGAACCGATCTCTTAGTATTATAGAAGTGTCCCGCACGATTTCGATTATGAAGATTTCGATCTGACGAAGGATGATATTGCATTGGAGCGCGAAACGGCTTCATTGTCGGGCTACGCCAATTAACGCGGCTCATTATAACAATCAAACGAACGATCTTTAAGAAGTCCCTAACGACTGGGCCTCACTCGATTTCGACTGGACCCTCACTTAAAGCGAACAAAGTCTATCCACCATCATCCTGGGATATCTTCTCTTTTGTTTCGAAGCGATTCTCCTTCTCGTTTGCCACGCTGTTATTTCTTATTATTCTCTTTCCACTTATTTTTCCCCTTTCTTCTCTTTTTTTCCTATCCTTTCCTCTTCCACTCGACCGCTCTCTTAATCTTCGTTTAATTCCTTGGGTTTTCGTTTCTTTGGCTTCCTTTTTTTTCCCTCGACGGGCTATTCGCTCTTTGCCACTACTTCTTCTTTTTCTTTGACTTCTCTTCATTTTTTTTATTTCTTCCTTGTGCACTCGGGACCGAGATCGCAGGATGCCCGGGACCGGCGTGTCAGTGTGTGGGAAATGGTACGAGGCAAGTGATGATGACGAGTAGATAAAGGAGAGGAAGACAAATCGAAGGGTATATTTTTACTTGTCTTAATATAACAAAAATATTTTATACAACTATTTTTAAATATTATTTATTGTACTTACCAATAAGTTTACAGTACCGGAATCATCGTCTACCCAAGCTAGAAGAATATCTGCACCCATCATGTGACTGTGATCATTGAAGCCGATCCCCACGTATCCTAGGGTCTTAGCAGTTACTCGGAAGGTGACGACATCCTCGTCACTAGGGTCCCACTCCAGTATGACGGTACCATCATCATCGAGTTTCTCATAACGTGTGAATGATGGTTTAGGAACGCTTCGAGCGTGTCTCGAATAAACTAGTCTCTCCCTGGCAGGTTTATTCGCGACTTTTAATTCTTTCGAGGTTGGCACGTATTTCTTAGGACTTCGATTTCCGGGCTTAGGAAGAGCCTTGATCGGTGAATCATTCAAGGCCAGTTTGCTCACCATTTCAAATTCAGAATCTATATTATCTTCGTTCTCATCTTCAGGCTCTTCGATCTCTGTCATTGGTTCAGGCTCAATTTTAGACGTCATATCAACAGCTTCTTCAGGTAAGATCGGCTGTGACGATTCCCAAACTGCTACTAATTCCTTAGGCACTTCTAAATCCTCTATTAGGAAATTCATACTAGTCGTAGAATTCTCATTGTCATTTTGCGCTTCGGTTGGCACCGGCTCATGATGATCAGGATTTAGATTTTCTTCACGGTCATTAGGAAAGTCCAGACCGTCATCCTTCTCTATGAATATCGTTTGAGTTTTTTCAAGGGTACCAGGATCTTTGGCATCTTTGAAAAAATTCAGAACATCAGTTCCATTCGTATCCGTAATGATTTCTTCAGATGATTTTAACTCTATATTATCTGGCAAGGATCTTGACGCATCAAATTCCTCCGTGAGAATCCACTTGCCGTCAAAATTAGTATTTTCCTGATCATTTGGAAAATCAAGAGCGTCGTTTCCTTTAATGATGACTTTCTTAGTCTTCTTGCGAGGAGTCGTGTCATTACCGATCTCTACAGAATATTCCCGTGGATCGCTATTCTCCTGATCATTGGGAAAAGCTAGACCATCATTTCTTTGAATGAAGACCTTGCTGCTCTTCTTTACATCGTCTTCAATTCCTATCTCCTCATCAACGTCCAACAATTGTTTTTTGAAATTGGCAAGGAAGTAAAACGGTTCCGGCAATGCGTTTCTTCTGACACGCGATCTGCTGAGATTCTTCGGATGGTTTCTTCTATAAGCCAACGTCTTCATGGTCTCGTCCATGTGCTGGACGTAAAGATCGAGAAGATCGCATAGTACGATTCGATGAACGCAGACTAATAGGAGAGTTCGTAATAAAAACATTCTCGTCTTTTTTTCTTCAAAATAACATCCAAAATCGAAGAGTTAAAAAATCAAATGTCAGTATTAAAAAAATTCCAAAAAGTCACAATCTTCACCAACAGCAAGATCGTAGGATCTCTCGCATGATACACTAAGAAAAATTTCTCAACTCACGTTGTATTCAAGTCAATCTAATCAATGCACTACCGATAATACACGTACGAGAAATTTATCCATCGACTAATGACGATAGTCAAACACTGCTATACTTCCGTCAGTGATCTTTACGTGATCGTGAACGCACATCCTCTGTCTGTTCTTGCATGTTGCGCGCGCGGCAGTTGTGCCAGGACTAATTTAAACACGCGGGCTGCCCCTGAGGATACTCGCAGCTGCTTACCTGCTGTTCCTCATGCCAGTCTCTCAGGCCCATAATGCCCAACCGTATAGCTACTGGCCTCATCCCCACCACAATAACCAGCAGTCGAACGCCGTGCCGGGTCTGCAATAGTTGGACCCAGCGAGCCCAACGCGTTATGCATCCTTAGTATAGAGGGTAGGACCCTGAAACACAGCAGCCAATAGTCATTGAGCATTCAGTGAAACACACCGGAAAGCGTTCCACCGCTAAATATCTAAAAAGACTTCCTTTTTCTTTACTTGGGGCCACGTATGCACGTTCCACCCTACACTGTACACATATGCGCACATATGTGTACTTGCACATAATCATATACATGTACGAAATGAAATCTTACGAATAATTCTACTTTGAATTCGCTTTCCGGCCCAATGATCTCATGAACACAATAATAATACGCATATTATTAAGACAAGCTTGAATTCACATGTCTATATATACATACGTGTTTACATCCTTTGCTACCCTCGACTTTCCGAAGGACTTCGGTAAGTTTCTAGAAAGAAATTATGGGGAGCGATCTGGGCCGCTTCCTGCGGAAACGTTTTTGTAACCGGAGACCCGAGACCGGGTGTCGTTTTGGGGACTTTGGCTGATGGGGCGGCTGCATATGGCAGATGCGAGCCCTTGGCACGCGCTCTTTTCCACGACAGGGGTACTCAAATAGTGTATACGATCTACGACAAAGAGCTTGTGCGTAGAAAAAGTGCCTTGTAAAATTGTATATAGCTCGTGCTTTGCGTTGAGAGCTATTGTTTAATCTTTAGTAAATTTTGGTAACAAGGTATTATCGATCGAAGGACATTCGCACGTGGACGTGAACGAGTGTATCGTATTACTCTGGTACCAGAAAAAGGGTTATCGACCAGTAAGTATAGGTAAGGAATAGCTTCCAGAAGATATCGATGTCTCATGGAAGCCTTTGACGATTAAGTAACCATATACGGAGACACGGTTAGTATGGTATATTAGTAATCAAAGACTGGAGCTCGAATAGTTCTTAATCGTATTAATTGCTTGAACAACAAACCTGTTTTTCGATGTAATCGATTCCCTGGTTTTAGAGTCCTGCCGTCGTCGCTCGTAAAATTCAAGAAAATAATTCTTCAGATATTTTTGACCCGTACTACTCGAAGCGTCCAGATGTCTAGACAAAATCGTTAATCCAGCACAGTACAGATTTTCCTGGAATCCACCCTCAAGCGTTGAAAAACGCATCCTACATCAAAAGAATTCATTGCATTGTTTGCGATCTCTCTTTTATTTCCCAGATTTTTCTTTTTATTTCGAAAAAGGTCACACGGGACTTGTTCGTAACCGCTCTGGTACCTTTCTATTGTGTCACCTAAAGAAAACAACATGTAATAATACCTAAAAGTTTGTGGGAGTGTAAGAAAATTCTTTGGGAAATTCTTAAGGTTATGTGCAATTGAAGAAATCTTTTTACTGACATACAGAAAATTCGTTTGAGCAAGTATTTATGGAAAAAATTTAACGTTTCGACAATATATATAATACTATATGTACGGTATACGTATATTTATATATATATATATGCTGCGATAAGCAGTAAGATTTAATGTGGCTTGAAGTTATACCTTGGCTATATTCACAGCACGAAAAGCATTCCTTGTGGAGGGCAAGGTAGGAAGGCTACACGAAGCTTCTTAGTATTCATCCAGTGAGATTATTCATCGTCGTGGCTTTACCAGAAATACGATATCGTATCGGAAATCATCTTGGCCTGGGAAAGCACGCGATATGCAGTATAGGTTTGTACCAGTTTGATCGATTCGGTGAGTTAAACGGTCGAGGTGTTTTAAAATAATTAAAATTTTTTATGCAGTTACAGAGGACGTTGAGTAAAGTTAACCGGATAGAACAATTTTTCTTTCGTTTTTATAACCTTGAAAAATATAAGAGCGACTTCACCTGCTGCCATGACACCTGCTTTTATAGTGTGTGGGATTTGTACTTGGTCAAGACATCTGCCAGTGAAAGACACGCGCTGATAATTCTTATTGATTAAAGATCGTTTCGAAGGTAAGCGGATGTAGGATTTTTGGATGATTGGTATCTCTCTGCTAGTTATTTAGAATTACGTACATATTTTATTCTTTTAATGGGAGTTTATGCATTGCAGTTATTCTTCCTGGATAGTATTTATTCTTTGTTATTTTTTTGTCCTCAGAATGTGCGCGATCTTTTACCGAAAGTTTTGCGCTTGAATAAAACATCACCTGTGATCTTTCTGAGATTTCGCGAAGTTGCATACTGAGAAACCTACGCAGACTTCTATGGTATTCTACTCGTGTGCTGGACGCGTCGTGTTTTATGCCACATACGTACGTAAGAGCGTCGTGCAGGAATTCGAACGCCGCCAAATAACCTGGGGATTTCCTCGAATAAAGATGTATTCGCGTTGAGATCTGTACTCGTCATCGAGCGTATTGAGATTTATAGTTTTAAAAGAGCCCGATAAATCCTACATTGACTTATAGTCCTACCGTACATGGTTTTACACATATTTCCTTTGTGTACGTGCATACACATACTATTTTCATTTACCATAAAGAAACAGAGTGATTCGGGTAATTGTGATCGATACGTCAGAGTCCTGAAACATACGTTCTTCTGCTTCTGTAAAAATGCTTGTATCGTATAGAAAGCAGCACTTTCTTAACAACTTTTACATGAGTTACCGACTGCAGGTAAGGAGTTAAGGAGACACGTACCATTTGCGAAAGTAGATATATCAGACACCCTTTATAAGATTAATGGGACTCTGGATCTCTTATTTATCACGCGAGTAAAGTGTCAACAAAAATTGTAAATAACAGGATTTTGGCAGAAATTCTTTCGCAAAGCGGAATTCGGCGCACATTGTGCAAGGTTAACAATGATTTTGACACTACTTTCGCAATAATTAACTCAATAGTGTCTAACTTAACTGAAAGAGTAATTTGAGCCGAAATTTGTCCGATTTTTCGTAAATTCATATCGAAATTTTCAGAATACTTTCAGTTTTGAGTTAATTATTGCGAAATTGGTGTCCAAATGGCTGTTCACCTTGCAAAATGTCCGCTCCGAAACTCCGCTTTGAGAAAGAATTTCTGTCAACATTTTATTATTTATGATTATCGTTAACATTCTACTCGCATGGTAATGAGAAGTCCGTAGTAGTCTCCTTAACTTGTAGGTATTTTTATTACATAATCCTCTGTGGGTATGTGTAATGTTTTTTAGAAAGCTTTGTATCGTCGAAAGCTGATGATATAAGTTGCACTTAACTGACGCAAGAGGCAGCACCTTACATAAGACAATGGTCTTCATTAGGATCTATCGAGGAATTGAAATCCGCTTCGATATTTCGTTTTTCACAAACATCATAGGAGGTTTGGAAAGGTAAATCGTTGAACGTTCACCATTTTCACCCTGTATTTCGTAGTTTACCATTTATTTCCTTAACTACGTGTATTTGTCGAACGAATCGGCGGGTGGGTCGTTTGTCGTTCAGTATTGTTGACTTTTCTTTGGGTTCCTCAAGTTCCTTGGGTACCTCGACGACTGTTATATCTGATAGTCAAAATAGGAATCCTCTTACCGTCTTGAAGATTTTCTGTAACTCTTTAAGGCAAAGAGGGACAAGGCAGGTGCGAGGAATACGATAGGACACGTCGAGATCTCAATAAGAGTAAGAGAGGATAAGGGATGAATAAAAAGAGAAAAAGTTGGGGGTGAAAGAAGTAAGCGACGCGGTAGGAAAATTCAAAGAAAAATCGTGAAATCTCAGGACTGACACATCGGCGCATACGTAGGTACTCGTTGTCCCTTGGGACATTAAATAATTCACCGCAGCTGGGACCGAGGGTGGCTGAGAGGCAGAATGGAGTGCAGGAGTCGGTGGGGGTGGGGGGGGGGGGGGAGGAGAGCTGAAGGACTGATCAAATATTCACATGTCCCTCAACGTGGATACAGCTAAGCCACGTTGAGTCGAGGAGCTAAGTTTAAAATTTGCTTCTCTAATGATTTTCTCTTGCAAGAGGAACTGGGACGTTACAGTATTCTGAAGCTCCATTTTTTTGTTGGTGGAACTAGGTGAATACATTTCTTTAAAAGATTGAGTAAACTATTAATAGAATACCATAGTGATACTGCATACTCATAAGATTGTAATTTCTCAAAAGTTTGATAACGTAACAATGAAATTTTGCGAAACAGGAAATAATTCATTTCTATCCTTCACAATGGAAATAACTATTTCCAATGAAGTCTACAAGAAGAGGGACCAATTCAAGGAGCGAGAAGATATTACTCAAAGGAAGATTGTGCAGTTTCACCAGGGTAAAACCAGGATTCTTGTAGATGCTAGAGTTTTGGGAATAATCACAAAATGACATAAGTCTTTTTTACGGCCAGTATGGCTAGGTAGGTTCGACAAAGTATTCCCCGAGGGGGTGGTTTGTCCTGGGCAATCGGCCGAGCCGTGGGTTCGCGACGCATAAAAATATGCCACGGGGGTGCCATAATATTTTCCTCGAAAAGTTATCATCGAACCGGGCGGACATGGTTGGCAGAATCGATCGTCATTCTAGAAAGTACTTTGCGCGAACCTCGAAAACAAGTCAGCTGCCACCACTGGGGTAAAAGTTGGTCAACGAGGCGTGCCTTCTCTCCTAATCATCGTTCTAATTATCTTGGTAACCCAATCCCACCAGCGCTTCTTGGCTTCTTGCCTCGATTCCCTTCAGTTCACTCGTCCTTAACGTTGTTTCACAGTTTCACTGACTCTCACTGTCTCACGCCGTCCGAACCCTCAAGTATTTCTATCCCTAGTAAGTCTTAGTGGATTCTCATACTTAGTCCTATCCTACTCCCTTTTGTCATATACTTCCACAAATCTTATTTAACAGTTTTTAAACAATTTTTAACAATTTATTTCATAGGCACATTCCAGATATATATATATGTATATATTAAAGTTTCAAAGTTTCGTATATATGTAGTTTCTATATAACTTCAGTTCTCTCCGGTATAATGGATACAGGGTGACAACCAGTCTGTGGGTCTGTCGGTGACCGCCCATCTAAGTTTAACAATTAACGGCACCTCGGGAAAAATAAATTAATTGCAAGGTTTCCTCCACGTCAGGAACACTCGTAGTAATTTGACCAAAAGACGTCTTACAGGACGTTAGTCTTGTAATCTTTTTATGCTACATATAACAGGTCGGTAGCTGTACGTACTAGACGCGTCTAAATCATTTCTGTCTTTCCCCTCTTGTTACAAGGGTGGCTTGATAGAAGTGGCAAGGATGTCGCGTGCTTCTTTAGTTTTGGCCCCACGTTGTCGTCAGACTTGACATCCCGACAAGGAGTATTTGTCATACGTCGATAGGCGTCAGAACTGACACACTCGTCGGGCGTGAAACGGAAGTGTGGCTGGGGAAGCAGGGGATTCAAGCGAGGGATAAATATTTGAGAAATTTGTCGTTGGAAAAAGGGCGACCATTCCGAAAGCGAGAGGAACGCCTCGACGACACACATGTTGTGTAGGTGGTGCGAGGACACGTCGGAATAGGAAACGAGACTATCGCTTGTTTGGTAGAACGATAAAAGGATTTCGTACAATTTGCATAGTCAGTTTAACGTTCGCGAGTTTTAAAATGTATAGCATGTCTATTCTAACATCTTTAGAAATTTCGAAGACTCCATTATGGCTTCCATCATCCTTGAAATTCAACATAACCTCGATACCAAACTGCCTAATATAATAAAATAAAAAAAAATTAATATTAATAAAAGGCAAAAAATAACGTATACATTTAAAAAATGGACCGTGACTCTTATCAAGCTGTGGTTACGTTCCGGTATCCTCGTAGTAGCGTTTGGCAAAAGTTTTCACGACTGAAGAGAAGGGTTCGAAAGGCCATTTTCAGAAAGGGTCTAATTACAGTTTTGCACTCAGTGGAAAATCAGTGGCAGGCGGTGGTAAGCCAGGTATATAAATGGTAGATGGTACGCGGTAGTGAATGGGATTTTTGGGCAATAGATGACGAGAGGCTATGGGACTTGGGATCGAAAGCGACAACGTTGAAAAGCATGGCCGCGCTGGCGTGAAAAGCATAGATACTCGCTGAAACGCGAGAATGATGCTATGAGCTATCAGAAGAGACTGAGAGAGCATCAAAAAGAGAGCCCTGTATACGGGTGAGAGATAGAGAGGCAGTTCATTAATGGATTAAGAGTAGTCGATCGATACGATTAGCAGCGTACGAGCACACGTTTTCAGTTAGAGCACCTAGCGGCAATATAGTAGAGTACTATGACATTATATTACAGTATATTTATAGTATATATACCTATATTCCAGTAGGTACATACTATATGGCAGTGAACACGTACCTGAAAAACTTAACCTAATTCAGGTTCGACTATTGATCACTAGATTGATATGAGTAACGTGTAGTTCATCTCGACATCTTCGCTCCCTTACACGTCCTATCACCATTTCTTGGCCCCTTTTTCCTTCCTTCGAGCGCGCATTGCCTCCCCGTGTCCTTGTATCCTCGTATGGGGGATGAATTTTAAAACTATTCCCAGGAGACTCGGAAAGGAACGTCTCTTAAAATCCGGCTAAGCGTGGGAGAATTTGCCGCGGGCTTGTTCCTGCGTGCGTGCTACACATCCCTTGGGAAAGGGTGTCGATATACCCGTTTCGGGCTTTTACATCGGCTTCGGTTACGTAGCTACTTGATTTGAAATTGGGGGGTAGTTACCCTTACGAGGAAAAGCTATATATCTATACTACGATTTATAGGAGGATAATGGATTTGGAATGGACATTTTTGTGTGTGTTATATCGAAGGTACTGTATTGTGGTGCTTGTATTTTTATTTCGAGGTTATAATGGCGTCCTATAAGGTTAGGTAAGACGCAGAGTCAGGGTTTCTTCAGGGTCGAATGGAGGTTGGACGTAGGTCGGGGGTTAGCCCTTGTACGGATACGACGTCGTCGCTTTAATAAGCTCCCTTTCTGACTGAAGTTCACTCCTTCCCTTATATAGCATCCCTTAGCTACAGAATCAAGACCCGTCTTGGGCACCCTTTTCGCGCGTGAAGGGCGAACTGCAATTTGATAAACTGTCACCGTCGTGTGAGCTACTGTCTCTTTGTTACTCTTACCAGGACACCCTTGGAGATTATTTCTTTGCAATTTTTCTAGGGGTGGGTTTGGCGCATCTTATATCATAAACTATCGTACTTATTGTGTGCGTTAGAAATTTTGATTAATGATAATTAATTTTTGTTTTAATTACCTTGAATTATTTTACCACTAATATATTTTTACTCACTATATATAGGTGCACTTGATGTCGTATGGAATATCTTTCCTACTATTTTACAACGTTACTAAATAGCATAGAAATTCACCCTACGAAATGGATATCGACGCATCGCACAGTGGCTCTACCCATTTCCATGTAAACGAGGCTCATAACTCGCAGACGTAAAATCTCGCAAAAATTACAGCATTAGTAGTTAGTTCCGCGCGGCAGGCCACGGCTGATACACCCGCGAGCGATTACATTAGGTATGGAGATGGGCAACTACCAACAACCCTCCAGAACCCAGGCAAACTCGAGCTTGGACAAACTCAAACCCTGATGATCATGGACCATGACAATCATTTTCAGAAGAAAAAAGAAATCTTGGATCATTTCTATGC
This sequence comes from Hartigia nigra, assembly GCA_031001745.1. Taxonomy (NCBI): domain Eukaryota; kingdom Metazoa; phylum Arthropoda; class Insecta; order Hymenoptera; family Cephidae; genus Hartigia; species Hartigia nigra. The sequence goes on from JARPRG010000521.1 coordinate 315,532, forward strand.
TTATATATTAATACAAAGACTTAGTACAAGAAATGAACTTATACTTAATTGAGAAATAATATTCGATGAAGATACCATAGAAAAAATATCCACACAATGTACCTTTTGTAAAATAATATTTTCAACGTGTTTTTAGAAAGATTCCAAAGCATACTGTAAAATACGAGTAAATCAGTGGATTTTCCTCTTAAAGGGCTCAACTAAAGGAGAACTCGGTATGTAATATATGTATATGTGTATAGAGAGTTAGGTAGATACTCGAATCCCGGTCCAGCTACCGGCTGCACCAGGAGCTATGGACAGAGGACTCTGGATCTCTAGGGAAATGATTCCACTTTGCCTCGGCAAAATGGAAATGCCCTTGGAAGCTGGGCATCCGCCTCGATCACGATGGACCAATCCTATGGAAGGGCTGGGTTTTGTCCAGGATGACGATGCCGATAACGAGAAAGACACAGTTAGGAGGGTATCGCGAGGTGAAGTATCCAGGGCGCTTTGTCGGTTCTTTCCTAAGTACGTATAGAGGGTGGTGATCGAGGGTGCCTACATATGTGATTCGAACACGGTGAGAACATGTGTCCTCCCCATGGTAGTCCCATGGGATATAATAGGGATGTGTGGAACTGGAGGTTGCCCGGATACGGTGTATAGTCTAGCGGTAAAGCTAATATCGACCCTTATACAAGACTTATCTTGAAATCGAAGATTTCATTAAAAAGCCACACTGAGAAATGCTTCTATCCTCTTAGTCAAGGATCTTTTAATTATATGGGAAAGTGCAGATTCTCTGGATGTATGATGTAAATGGGAGATTAGAAAGGGAGACTTTTAGGGTAATATGGGGAGTTCAAGTAAGAGGTGAGAAAGGGGTTAAACGCCTCGACTAATGGCGACGGTCATAATATTTAATCACTACTCGTTTATTCCCTTGAAAGCCGCCTTAGCACCGAAATTTCGGTAACAGCGACAGGGAAACTATAGTCCTTGTATAGTGCAGATATATATTTATAAACAATTCAAATTTTTCCGTAATAATACAAATATCTATTAAAGCGTAATCCACATATGTCAGATGGGATCTAGAAATCTCTACTTAAGAGATGTTTAAGGTTGAAGTCAATAGCAATGCGTATATTGTTACTTGTGCTTTGGGACAATAGAATATCCGGCCGTGTAAAGCCTACTGGCTTCAACCCCTTCCGATCTTAAAGATTGCGAAACAAACGAGAGAACGTCATAGAGAAAATGGTACAGGGAAAAGAGGGTGTCAAGCCAAGGGTAGGTATACGTACTAGGCATCCCTTTAAGGCGACAAGAGCTAGATATTTACGTAGGGATGCTTACGGGGGTGGTGGCCTATATTGTTGGTTGGGGATATAAAGGAAACCTCGTTGAAGATTGTCCGCGGGATGTCGTGGCACGAGTACTTTCATTAAATCCCGATAAGACTTGCGAGCTGTCTGAAGATAAAGGAAACGGCTCGAGTTTGATTCGCCGGCGGAAGAACGAGCGGCGAGCAGGAAAACGCACCACCCCTCCCCCGTCTTCATCTTTCATCCTTGAACTGGTAAACTCATCCCCGGTTGTACAGTAAGGAAGAGAAGGAGATGGACCAAGGGAGAAAGAGTGTAAGGGATGCTGGGTAAGGTTAAAGGTACGTAGGGTGGCGTTTCATTTTTTGACACCCGGTGTATTTGATTCCACCCTTGTAATAAACCCCAGGGGTTGCCACCGTCGGTCCCGCTCTCCCTACATGTCATATCGACACCTCACCCCAGAGGGTAGGTGACTGCTAGGTAATTTGCTTTCTTATTTTCTCTTCCAGTCACCTTCCACTCGGATCGCCCTAACCTTCTGATACTTTCACCCTTCGTATGTCCTTCCACCCCTTCTAGGTTTTACGATGCGAATTCGACAAACCCCCATTCCGTTCTCTCATTCCAACAAGGCAACGTCTCTATATCTATACATTGCTTGGTTGTGCAATCTTTACCTGTATAGAGGTTCCTTTTTCTTGTAGATGCTCATGAACGTCCTTATTTCAACCCCTATGTAAAACCTCCACGGATTGTCATATCGAACTCAATGAAGCCCCGACTTCTTGTCTCGGGCATAATCTGATTTGGACCACCTCCAGACCAGAATTTCTTGATACTCTACTCCTTTGGTTTCTCTCGACAATCCTGTTACGTTAGACTGTCGTATCTACTCACTATGTTCCCATGGAGGCATGACAATAACTGATAACTTAGAATGACAAATAACTATTTTTAATCGATATAAATAATACATGAAAAGTTGGTATGGTATGACTGAAATGAATTAGAAGTAGAATATATTTTTTTATTATAGTGGATTTAGGTATTGTATCCTCTTTGAGTGGTAGGGAGGGTATAGTAATGTCGGCGTCCGCAAGGACCGCGTTGCAGGCGCGGAAAGCAGCAACCCTTCCAAAGTCTCCCCAGTGACACCCCCGACTCCAGGGAACGTCTCGAGGACAAAACTTACCCTAAGAAGCCTTTAAGAACGCCAAGGCGGTGGCACTGGTGGGGTATAAAAGTTGCCGCATGCGCAATCCTCTGAAAAACCTGCGACCCGCCCCCGTGGCGCCGCCTCCATCACATCAACCCCCTGGCACCCTTTCAACACCCCCGGAGACCCCCAAGATGCTTAGGAGACCGGCGTTTTTCGCGAATTCCCCGGTAACATGTGCTAACTGTGCGATTACCTTTTTTGCTCATGTTACTCTATGTGTATTAACATCCGCGAGTTCAGGATCCGGAAGTGCATCCTCGGATTCTTAAATTTTTTCCCAACCACCAGAACAACCCCGAAGAAGACGATACGTGAATAATTTCAAGTGCTGCTGTACAAATCTACGTGTCCGTTGCTGATTAAGAGCAAAGTGCTTGACTGTGTACAGTTTAACTGAAACGAAAAAGTGTACAGTGAGTGTTAATCAGATGATTTATCGAAAATTTTATAATAATTATATCTAACAGAAAATTGCACAAATTTCCGATATTCATAATGAGTAACGGATAGAACATTTTTTTTCATTTCTACGTACGATTTACAGTGTGTAAACGCGAATTCCAATTATTACTTGTAGCCACTAGAACAGAACGATCACTGTAGCAGCCAACAAATAAATCCATCGGTCTAATTGGTTGCCAGCAGGTAATGGTTCGACCTTTATAATTGGTCCAATTAATTTAAATGAAAAAATGCGTTAATAATCGTTCGGCATTCATCTGGGGTTGGAAATAGCACATCTAAGCCGTGTTGTATGAAGCACGTTCTGACTTTTCATTATCATTGTAAACGGACCTAAGGTTTTCATAGTGACGACTAGTTCCTATTAGGACCTCCTGCAGATCGCCTGGAGACTATTGCAGTAGCAATTGAAAATGGTCGTATATCGAGGGGGCTGGAATTGTAATAAACGGGGGTGTACCAGAGGGTAGTTTGGCCCCGATTCGATGCGTCCCAGGATAGAGCGTAACTGGCAAGTGAAAAAAAATAAATACCCACTGCGATTCACCATTCACGTGTATGACGTAGTGCAGTTCGACGAAGAGTGCCGGTGAAGCAGGGGGGGCCCCTTACGTATTGTTACTGAAATAGGGGCGGATTATAGGAGGGGGCTTCTCTCATTTGGGGTTCTCAGAGTTTCAGCCAGATAGACGCACATGATCGATAATTCCATGCCAGTCGATCCGAAAGAGCGACACGTTACAATACGTGAGTTTTCACCCGGCCGATAATCAATCCGCACTGATAATGGCCGTTAAATTTTGCCTCGATTATACGTTAAATAATATCCTGTCTTTTCATGTCTGGAATTTATTAACGATCGATCGCTATGCGAATAAAACAAAATAGTATTGTATTTCATTCGACATTAAACTCTCTGGAATTCATAAACGGTAGTTTTATAGATTTTTTTTTAAATAAAAAAATATCAGTGTCAAAGTGCAACGTTACTCGATATAGCATGAATTTTTCACCCCGGATAAACTACCCCTAGGCCTCGGGCTCGTTGCTCTTCTGAAGTAGTGCATATCGCGGCCCGTTTCAACCCTCCATGTACACCCCATATTTCCACCCCCAAACGAAGCCAGGGTTTCTGCAGTCTTTGTTTTCCATTCTTCCCAGTGACGACTCGTGTTCTAAGCTATACGGTTGTCTACGAGAATCCTGGTCCTTAATAACCATTAAGTCAAGTTCACCGGTAGAATCACTGGTGGTATTGTCGGTAACTGGTGGTTTAAAGGGCCACAATCTTACAAACCAGGGTGAGACTTATCCCGTGTGTGTGACGTTAATGTACCATAGTGTGTTTAGTGTATAGGTCATATGTCTCAAGCCGTTCAGCAAAAAGGGATATTAGAAAAGAATGTTT
>JARPRG010000521.1:320036-361792 GCA_031001745.1 Hartigia nigra
TGTACCATAGTGTGTTTAGTGTATAGGTCATATGTCTCAAGCCGTTCAGCAAAAAGGGATATTAGAAAAGAATGTTTAAAAAAAATGCATTCTCCACTAATAACAATAGTGTTTTTGTTACTCAGGTGGTAGCCATCATTCTGAATAGTACATTTTACGGTAATGAATACAGCCCGAGTAAATTGACGTGAATTTAAATAAATGATTTTTATGTCCAGTGCGGCTCTATGCGAAGGCATTAATGAAAGCGTTGACGAGTACCGGATTTTAAAAGCATTCTCTATCGGTATCGCAGAGGTGCGTGCGTGCGCTGGCGCGCACGCTTACTTTCCCATAGGTACACTATGTCATACACTTTGTGTTAACTACCTTCCCTCGTCCACCGACCCCCCTGTATTTCATGGGAACACAGGTAAAATTCGTTTTTAACCATCAGTCAAAAGTTTTTCCCGCTCAAAGTACTGTTCACCAATTTTTCATATAGTTCATGGTAATTCTATGAAACGGATGATAACGGAAATAAGTTGAAGAGCTGGAGAACGCTTGGAAAGTGCATGGTGGAAGATAAAGGCGAAAGAAGATTAGTACGAAGAAAAAGAAAAGTGGAAGAAGGATAAAGAGAGGAGCGGAGAAAGAGCGTTAGAGAAGACTGGAGGAAACGAGTTGTTCCGAGAGCAGGATTTTTCCCCTCCGTGTGAAAAACCACCCCCACCAGTACCGTACGGCGCATCGGCGGGGACTGAGGGCTGGGGTTTGGGGCTGGGGGCGGCGGCCTCAAAAATACACCGCAACCACACCGCGCGGCTCCACCGCAGAAGCCGCCACCTTCCACCGCTCAACCGAAACGAGACCGAGAGCGAGACCGAGGCTGAGGTCGCACGAGCCAACTTTCCTTGGGGCGATCATCCACTACACTTGGCAGGGACGAACTCCTGGACTTAAGGATTCCTTATATGAGAATCCTGTCGCGAGAAGATAACGTGTGTTCGAGGGTATACATTTTTGCGGGAGAAATTTCTCTTAGCTTTTTTTTTCATTACGAATATGAAGACTCGGTGAATTGTGCGAGTTGACAGTGTTTCAGTGAAGAACTTGAAAAAAAAGTGTCTTGTGATTTGACAGGATTATATTTCAATAACAATTAATAAATCGATTGGACCGTTACGATTGTGAATTTGATTTTTGTAAATTTTTCGTGTTAAATTTCACCCCAGGGGATTGTGAAGAGTGTTTATGGTGACGATGTTTCAAGAGCTTGGTATCTATATGCTGAGGAACATGGTACGTACTGCGTACTGACAGTGAGTGAAAGAGAGACATAGAATTATAGAATAGGAAGGGTAAGAGGGATGAATGAAATACGAGGGTGGCTTAGGTAGAACCAGCCGATTCCAATAAAACGAATTTTCTCCGCGACTTGGCAGTCGAGTCGAAGAATTTGCAAACGGATGCTCTGCTCTGTCGTGGGATAATGAAATAAGGATCAAAGGACCCTGTTTCTGGTGTTCTCGAGGAAACGAATCTAATTCTCGAAGGATACGATTGATATACTATTGGTGTTTTATTGGCTGATGTATCTGAGCACATCAGGAATTAATGCGCGTCACTATTTTGAATCCGAAAAAAAGACTTCAGTAACACGGTATCGTTCAATTGATTGATCAATTGAACCTTGTCATTCGATCAAGATCGTTCTGATTAAATTGTATGATATCACAGTGTTTTAATATATATATATATATATACATAAGAAATCGACTGATTTTAAATTCATTGATAGACAATTTGTTATTAATTATCACGAGAGACTATTTTTTTTAATAAGTGAATTACACAAGAGGAAAATGATTTTTGGTTATATGAAATATTAATGACCTCGTTCCGATGACGAACCCTTCGCGAGATGTGCGCCCCGAGGATCGGCCTCTCGGCTTACACTATCCTGACACGAGACTATCCCGATCGAATCAGGTGAACCCGTCGAACCAAGTGAACCAGGTGAACCAGCTAGGAGGTAACAGGGTGCGGAGAACAAGGACATCCTCTCGAAGAAGAATGCACTTAGCTAATGAGGTTCCACCTCAAAGTTCTACAGCTTCGAATCAGCTCCCTGATTATGCCCTGACTGCAGACCTCCTAGCGGAGCGTACCCTGGATGGTTTGCTCGCGGAACATCCTGGAGAACTCGTACGAACCGGTAAGAATTATTCACCAAATTTTTACAGATACAAATTTATTATAAAAAAAATTAAGAAAATAGAAAATTCGACCGACGGATTTTCATTCTATAAAAGGTTGTCCACATGTGGTCTGCACTGTGCTACCGTCACACTGGAGGTCAAACAAGACTCTGCCGGTAGCGTTCAAGGTGGTAGCCCTAGGAGACGTCGGCGACGGCACCCTGGTAACAGTACGTGCTGGAAACGATGAGAATTGCTGTGCCGAGCTAAGGAATTCAACAGCCCTAATGAAGAATCAGGTGGCCAAGTTTAATGACCTCAGGTTCGTCGGCAGGAGCGGCAGGGGTGAGTCTTCGGTTGGGGTGCCCCGTTCAAATGGTTCGTTTTTATTTATTTTCTTTTAATTTAACCATATTTCTGTCCCAATATAAAATTAAAATTCTCTCTGAGTTAGATTAAAAATGACAAAGTTTGCACCCTTTCGTCCCTTAAAAATCTTTTGGAACACTTTCTTTCGTCCTTCCATCTTCCGCACCTTTCTCAGCGTCCCGAAGAAGAGCATACCATCCCTTTAAATCGAGAATGGGCGTTGACTTTATCAGGACTGAAAAGTAAATGATTCAGCAGTTGGTACAGTAAACGTAACCCCCCTCCTGATGGCCTCGTTTCTTCAACGCCGTGCCCCGAGACAGTCTTATCCTAAAAAGGAAGAAGAGGAAGAGTGGAGAGGGTGGGTATATGGAGGGAGGAGAAGTCCTTATTCATCCTCATTTTTAATTCACTCGCCAAATACCATGGCTCGATCCACCATCCGTCTAACTGTCGACGGACACAGGATTTTTAATTCCAAGCCTTCCTTAATAATTCAGTGCTTCTTTGCTGGCAACGCAGTATCAGCCTAGTACAACCACCCACCCAGCCCCTTTCGACACTTTTCCTTTTAAGCCAGCACCTTCCGCCAACTTGGTACGGGGTATGTATATATACCCGGGTAAGAAAGAAAAAAAATTGGGGTCCGAGAGAACCCCTTGAATAATGCATCCTAATAATCGCAGCCATTACGGATAGTTGATGTGGCGTTGGGGTAAGGAAGGCTGGGGAAAGAGCAAAGTTTTTCTTTGAAGAAGACACCGTTGAGTCTCTTCCTTTTCGGCGTCCCTCTTACATCTTTAAATTGAGACCTAGTGCGAAAATTTCCTGCTGGAAGATGTATGTACCTCGTGTAACATGATATCTTTTGGATGCCTTTAATTCTCACAGGATGAATAGCAACGGTGAAAGTTTCACAAAGCAATGAAAGATGCGCCTAAAATCGTACAGACTGACATAACCTAAGTAAAACCTTATGGAATTCACAGTTACCCGGTATTTGGTTAACGAGGAGGGTCGGTTGACTTGTTTATGGTAAATTGGATGAGAAAATTGCAGTTTCATCGAGTAGGGAAAGTCACGATTTCCTTCCCTTCTTAAAACGGAAGAGAATAATCTTTACCTATAGGTACTTCAAATTCATTTTTACTTCTCTCGGAACGTCCATTCTTTTCGAAAGCCCCTTAACGCGTCTGATCTTTAATGACAACTTCTACTTCCTGTCGTCTTTTTCACGACTTATCGAACAAAGGAAAGGAACAGGACGACAACGAGGTTCTAGAAAAAATATCTATATACAAGACAATCTGCAATGTTGATTTTTCGACATTCTTTTTTCCTTTTTTTTTTTTTAGTTAAATCATCCAACGATTCTCTCGGATATTAGTAGCTATAGCTGAACCGGACCGAGTGGTTGGCTGTAAGCGGCTTTGGTTTCCATGGCAGTAAGCCCTCATTACTGCATTACGGGCTATCCCCAACTACCACTCGTACGCAACAATTTGGCTCACGGCTACTATATACGGCAATATCTGCCGCTATGAAATTGGTTCGAATCCAAGGAAATTGCTGTCGACCGCCTTGAATGTCATACGTTGACTTCTTAGCCTTAATGTGTATTATTATATACATAATACATAGCGCATACGTATAACGTTGACAAATATACCAGAACGCATCTAGAATTTTTTATTCCTATACTTACATATTCCATGACAAATTACACAGATGAACTATTATGGATTCTCGTATTCGATGGACGTGATGTAACAAAACGTAAAAACAGTAACCGTAGGGAAAAAGAAAATGGCAGGAGGTAGGGTTTTAGCAAACCAAACGGCAGGTAAACAGATTTATAAAATAAATCTGAAATTTATGTTGTTTGTAGCTTTACATGGCGATATCAGTTCGAGAGGACGAGAGAGAGAGAGAGAGAGAGAGAGAGAGAGAGAGAGAGAGAGAGGGAGAGAACGATAAATAGATAAAGATAGCTACATGTAGGTTCTATAACAAACAGCATGTTATTCGTACTCTCCTATATATGTATATATATATGGACAAATACGTAGTACCTTTTATAAATAAATTCGGCGTTTATTATTTTAAACGTCGCTATACACAGCGTTGCGTTATTTGAGTAGCTCGTGAGTCCGATTTTTTAAATTCAAATATTTACACACTTGCAGCGATTTTATGAACCACCATATACATACATATATTCACCATACCTGCGTGCTCGGGTCAAAGGTCCTTTTTGGTACCCAGGAGTGACCTGTAGATCCACAGGTTTTTGGTGACCTATGGTGTGGTACCTATGCTACTTTCTTGAAAGCTTGAAACTCCTTTGCCCTTATTTTGAGTTTCTACATGTTTAACGGTGGGACCGGGTTATCCGGGTATGTATTTGAGAGGAAGGGAGAGAAGTCGAGCCAACGAGAACCGGGAATATTATCATACCGGCGCAGGGGTGTATATCACGTCGCACCCCTTTCGACCCCGACAGGGATTAGCGTCAACCTCCGACGCTAGGAGTCACAGACGTGATACCATCCCCATATGCGTATACGTATGCTAACCCCTTCCCATAATACGTATCTATGTGTCTGTACCCATCGAGAGCGTAAAACGACGAACGGATCGCATAAATACCAGAGTTACCCGTGTTTTATGACGGTTCGGAGATAGAAAAGAGTCGCGGAATCCACGAGAAACGTGGTGACTATCGACAGCAGATCCTGACCGATGTCCAGGATCGTGATCGTAGCTACCCGGTTGCCGTCTGTACTTTTTGTACTGTTTTTTTTTGTAAATACTCTTTTGCACTGCTCTTATGATATATCCTACTCTTTGGAATTATCTGTAGATACACATGCGTATAGGAGAAACTTTGCCGCTTTTATATGAAAAATCATAGTTTCTATATAGACGATCTTCTGTGGACTGTTTGCTGAAATTTTGAAAGTTTAAAAATATGAATAGGATTAATTGATATACTTTTGAAATTTTTAAGATTTATATTTAGACACTCTTTTATATACTTATTTGTATTGTTAAGTCGTTCCGCAAGTAAAAGAACCTGTCCAGGGGACTGTTTTGCCTTGTAAATCATTGAAAGATGACACCTCCGAAATCACTTTTACTCGTGAACGGACTATACGTTGAGTTTCTTTCTGGTATGACTAGCGGGAGTATATTTATATATATGCTGGTGCTGTTTTCTCTGCTGGTACTTTGTAAAAGGGTGAAGGGTCAATGGTACTCGGGCTATGACAATATTCGCGAGTAATGATTTAATAAGTCGTAAAAGAGCTAACGTTGAAGAGGGTCGAGTTTTGTGATTTTTTTCGTACTACGTTACGTACTCATATGTAAAACATGTATATCGTGTAGATTCTATATATCGTCATAGAAAAAGACAGATATATAAGGTTTTGGTAATAATATTTATATATATAATGTTGAATGAGTTTTTATTTGAATTTTGTAGAATTAGCGCGAGAAATTTAAAATAAAGAGAATTTCAGGCATTCGATAAAATGCATCGAAGCGTCATATCGGCTGGTGCGTTAAGAGTTCCATAGAAGATCAAGAATCGAAAGAGACGCTGTCATCGTCGTCGGGACGACGAGCATCCAGGGATATTTGACTCTGGTGGAGTCGCGAGGACTTTTTTTCCCAATTAAAAATTAAAAAATCTCCCCCAAGTCTCGTGCCCTCTACGCCAAGTCGAGGCAATGAGTAGCTACCATGGCGGAGTGCACGGTTCGTGTACTTCTCTGCCGATTATAAATATTATTTCTTTCATTCGAGATTTTACTGCGCGCACATTACGTTCATTTGGTTTCGTGGCTCTATTCTTTTTTACTTACATATTAATTCCGCTGCCTTGACGAACTGACAGGGTATATATGTATATATATACATATGTAGGGACTGCATATGAATTATTATAAACGCTTCAATAAATTCGCTCCAGTAATGTCCTGTATAATGGAGGTGGATAATATATTGAAGCCGGATCACATTTCGAACCTCGACTTACACTTTTCGCTACGATTATCTGCACATCGTGTGATGCAGCCCTTAATTGATATATACAACAGTTAGGTGTACAGGATGAATTTGAGAAAGAGGTAAAGAGAGAGAGAGAGAGAATAAAAGGAGAAGAAGCGACAGTACTGACGGGAGACATATACACGGTTATTTAGAACTATTGGAACCACCTGAAGATGATTCTGTCCATTTTATTTCTTGAAGTGATTCAATAATTCTGAATAACCCTGTATACATATAGAAGAACGTTAGAACAAAAAAAGGGAAGAAGCGAAGGAAAATTTCAGGAATAGAGACAGGCGTGAAGAGTTTCCACAGGGGGTGAATTCTTTCAAATATTCCAGCACGCAATCCGGTGTACCTGCCCCTCAACGCCGATTCGGGTAGTCAAAACGTCAGAATCTTAAAACACTGCAAACATTCTGAAATAACAATTCAGCGCCACCCTCGTGTTCGCCTCGACTTTGGTAAACGGGGGGTGTATGATTCTTTCTTCTTTTTTTATTCTTTTTATTTTAACGCCACGCGATCCTCATACAAACTGAGGTGGTCCCAGAAAGTGAATTGCAGCGTTTCCAAATTGAAGCATAGACTATAAAAAAATGGTAGACTCCAAATATCTAAGGGTAGTATGAGACGTACCAGTAGTACTGTACAGAAATGTTTAGGTGTATCTTTAGATAGGTACCTACATGATTGGGAGGGGTTGGCAGTTTAGAGGGATATTACAAGGGGGTGGATAACGTGGAAGGATCGTTCTTCCAGCGTGTTAGACATAATGCCTCATAAACACCCCCAAAATGCCTGCCATCTCCCTCCGATTTGAGCGGCTGCCACTACTACCGCCATCACACCGCCACTACCACCGTCGCCACCGCCAGTATCAGGACCACCCTCAGTTAGCTACCCCTACGTTCCTGACACCGCTGCAATAAACTTTGGCCTTGTTAGGATTCGGCGACGAGCTTAAAGCTTGGAGTATCGTCACATAGTCTTAAAGTGATGTCATATCTGCGAAACGTGTTATAACCACGTTTAGTTTTCTATAGGATCCGCCATAGACAGTGGCGCCACTTTCGTTTCACGAGTCCCTGATATCTCATTGACATCGGCTATATCCTCGCTTGCCAAAGTGTTTCCATCGCATCCCTAGTAGCGTTGCACGTACGCGCGTCCCCTTGTACCATCTACTCTTAAAAACTAACGCATATACACAGACAGAGGAATATATAGATACCCAGCAAAGGCCGTAATTCGGGCGAATATTTTGCTCGACGCGGCAACCCGGCGACGCCGATAAACCTGTTAAATGTCGTGGTTCACCGTAAAAACCAGGCCCGTTAACCACCCTTGGCGACCTACTATAAAATAAAACAACCCCCCGCAGCTCGTACAGCGTATAAAAGCAACTCCGTAGTCGTGTCCCATTATGAGCTACCGTGAAACGCTTGTATATCTAAACATGCTGTTTGCCACTTCTACGGTCAGTAGGCGATCTTCTATAGATCATTGCACTGATCCTGTCGATCGTAGAATGCGCGAATAATCGATCGATCTTTACAAATTACACGTTGTCGCTTTCTACCCTATATTCTCTCATTGATCCTATACCACCCTCATCTCTTTCTATGCTTATAGTGGCATCGTGGCGCCACCCATTCACGCCCTTACTTTACTTCCGACACATTTATGCTTTGTTTCCAGCACACGTGATGCTGTCGCATTAAAACAACTTATACGTATGATATCTATATATGCTAGATACATTACTTGTACGCGTCATTGCACTCGAGCGAGAAATCAGCATGATTTTCTAATGATACTTCTTGTCCTAGCAGAGGAGCATGATAGAAGTATGATTTTTCTCGTCTGGAGAAACACGCAATAACAAATACCTTACAAAGACTTCACCCTTAGGTTGATGGTTTATGTTTACAATTAGGGAAGTAAAGGGATGGTATAGTGGGAGAGGGAAGAAAAAGAGAAAACAATAACGTGAATTCAACACTGGCAAAATAAGTAGCTCGCGGTTGGCAGGATTGGATTTGAATAATGAACGGGAAAACCGAGCTAGACCGAAGTTAACTTCGGTCGTCTTCGCCAACCAGACGCCTTTTTATGGTTTTTAATTCCTTCTCCGGTTGAATTAACGTCCCTACTGGGATACGTGATATTCTCGATCCCTTAACTTGTTATCTACACCATTTACTATAAACTGCACGGTCTTCCCATGTCGATTACCTATACGTTATTTATAGGTTAGGTCAATTGATTTTCACTTTGTTGCAGGTAAAAGTTTCACGTTAACGATAATGCTACAGACTTCACCGCCCCAAATAGCGACCCTATCCAAGGCTATTAAGGTAACGGTGGATGGTCCTCGTGAACCCAGGTCAAAGACAAGTGAGTCTATTCCCATTGAGAATGATTTCTATCGGTGGACCAAGTCAAAGTATTTTTTTTCTTTCGTGATTTTCCATTCACGTGACGTCCTGTTTTTCAGGACATCAAGCCTTTCATCCGTTTCACTTTGGACCACGGACATATCCTTTTGGGCATCCGCAAGATCCTTTAGGATTTAAGTTTTCTGGTAAGTTCACTATTTATATATTTTTTCAGAAAAATTATTTTTTTATTGCACAAGTAGAAGATGTAAGCTTGACTGTATATAATGTATATATATATATATATATATATACTCACCCTAGCGGGTATCTTCGTCAGACCTCGTCTTGACTTCTCCGTACGGGTTCCGTTGATAGATAACTAAGTTTGCAACCCTACCCTGTCCTAGGATCTACACCCCAGTTAGAGGCGCAAGAGGGATCCACGAAGCGACGTAACGCGAAGGGTGTCAAAATTGAGCGGCAGCAGGTACCAACTCAAAATTGAGTTTTCCCACCCGTCTCTAAGTGTGAGGAGATTCTGATTAAGTCGGGCGTTCGTCGTAATAACTCGCAAACTCCGTCTTTTACGAATCCCACACTGTTTCCGTTCACCTTTAACTCCATCTACACTCTTAGATTCTAGTACGGGGATCATAGAGAGGTAGCCGTTCGTACTATTGGAATTATTGGCCGCAGTGGAGTCAATATTTTCCAAAATTTTAACAAGGGAGCCCACGTTGAACCATTCTGGGAAATTCGTCCAGAAGAGAGCCATGATTTTATTCGAATTCGTTGGAAGCTCGAAAATTTGATGGGACTAGCCTTCGGGGTTGGTTGGCCAGGGTACAAAAGGGGATGAAGCAGGGAAGTGATACTGGTGCACCAACAGTGTATTGTTTCGGCATGATAAGCGGCTTAACGGAGCTTCGCTACCCTCTACCCCCGGAGGGCTTGAACGCAGTCCTGCTCGACTAGCCCCCGGGTCCCTCGTTTTCCAACCCCTAGCCACTCATTCCACTACACTCCCCTCGGCCCCAATTCAATGAGCCCTCGTCATAGCCCGCTGTCTAGGATCGCAATGAAGAGCTACTGCTACTGTTATGCTGTGCGGCCATTGCTGCTAAATCTAGTCCTCTGTCGATTCCCGATCTAGATCGATTCCGTAGGATGGTGGAAGGTAGGGAGGGAGGGAGAGCGTGACGCGTGTGCGGCTACTGTGCTGGTTCGAGTCTCATGTAAAAATGGCCGTTCAAAAGGGTTCGCAAATGTACAGGGTAACCCTTTCTGCAGAGAGGATATGGTATGTGGTGTTAGTTCTTGGTGCGCCACACAGGTGCCGCCTCTGGTTAGTCCGGCGGACGGTCAGTCGTGCAACCCTTGACCGATTCGCAACTTCATTCGGTGCCAGCCGGGCCGCGTCGAGTTGTACGGGTTATTGGCAAGAAGGTATCGCTGCCTTGGTAAGGGTGTGTTTCAAGGGGTGGTTTATTAGATATCCGCGTCAGGGGTTGATAAGGAGAGAGACGCAGGGCGAACCGCCCGGCTACTCGTGTAGGGGTTGTTAAGGTGTCCATTGAGGTGTAACTAGGGGGATGTTATTAAATTTCGTTCGAGCGACCTCGGCGGGATCGACGGGGCTGAATTTTACGGGTTTCCTCCTAAGGGAATATCGTGGAAGGACTCTCTTCGCCTTGAAATACTTTCTGCGAATGTTTCGTGGCTTCATCCTCAACCACCCCCTTGCGTCACACGTGTTACGAGAGGTCAACTCAGTTGACCTTTGATTGATGAAAATTACGTAAGTTGTCAGCCCCGTGGACGGATAGGTGACAATAGTGCGGAAGGAAGTATCGCAAAAAGCCGAGTAAGAATAAGGGATGAAAGTCAGTGTCAGTAAAATCCCCTAGAGAGATATTCGAGATCGTCCGAGAGTGAAAACACCCCGATCCAGCAGTCTCGGGAAGGACGGAGCACACTAAGGGGATGAAAAATCGAGAGCCGGGATTTAAGTTAACAAGAAGCGCGACCGCCTCTGCCTTTTCCGCCCTCCCGTGTCAATTAACCGCCTCCGGGGTCCGGAAAAATCGCAACCCCTGTTTCAATAAGGTGGCCTTTACCTCATTTGGGGGAGATTGTTAGGCGCCCGTTTAAAACTGTCGCTCCTGCCGGATCGCTTTGCAGTAAATTCTCCTTTATTCTTCCTTCCCTTTCTTTCTCATCTTGTTCCTCTCTTTTTAAAGGAAATCTGTCCCCTGCATCCGTCTCTCCTAAGCCACTCTCCCTCTGGATGATCATCCCTTAGAAATGGGCTGGTTTCGTTTCTTTAACAATTCTCTATGATTCTTACCCATTATTCGCATCATCCCTTATTTGAACACCGAACAAGCAACGCGCTACAGAGTTCCCGACGAAGGTTGGCTACCTTTAAGGGTAAGTTTTTGTTCCTTTAGCGAGAACGAAACCCTTCTCGAAGTAAGCGGGAGTCGGTAGTAGCCCTTAGAGGGACCTTTTTAAGGGGTTGTCCTTGTCCATCTCCGTGTCGAATCACGGTGGATCCTTTAAATTCGTGTCACATTTCACTCAGTCTTGCAAGGGTAGTTCAGACCCCAGGTTTCATCCTGTCTTTTAATCAGGTCCGGTGACCGGCCACTAGGCTTTTCCTTAGAGCGACGGTAACTAATGACACTTCCACCTTCTTCAACCCCTATCCGTTGGCTTCACTTGTCTTTTACATCACGAATCGAGCGTTTCTTTAATAGAGCGAGAAAAGCCAGTGTGTTCTTGGTGGCAAAATAGAAAAATAAAAATATTGCTCGCAGAGTGATAGAGCTAGAAAATCTGTGAAATAAAAAAACAAGGAAAATGCTCCATAAAAAATAGTAAAATGTGCTACTTCCGACAGTCATTGAAACGTTAGTGAAAACCGTGAGGAATATTACGGAAGTGGTTGGCCTGGCGAAATATTTCGGTACGCCAGTTGCCGGTGCAGGGACCTTTCAGGGTGGCATTTTAGGGGTTGCTGCGACGCGATAATGAGAACGGTCGCAAAGGGTGGGTGTGCAAAGACACCCGACGGACCGCCTCCGTAACTACGGTAAGAGAGTCGAGAGAGACAGATGGAGAACGGGGAAGAGAGAGAAGGGGGTGAGTCGTAGAGAAGCATAGAGGGTTGGGAATGTTCGTAGAAGGATGAGTAGAAGGGTGAGGCTGGGCATAAGGGTGGGTAAAACAGAGGGCGCGAATGCTAGCGGCTCTATAAGGGTTAACGCCTGGGAAGTAAGAAGGGCGCTTTTAACGCCTGTTTTGCATAGATTTGAATAGATAAGGAGACAGGAAAATACGCGAATTAATTTATTATGTATCTTAGGATCGGAGAGTTTAAAAGGGCACCGAACGTTAGCTATCCATCCCTTATCCTATCATCCCCTTTCGTTCGCCATCCGAGGCTTTACTCTTTACTTTCATGGGGAGTTTTACTCAGAGGCTTTAGCTTAATACCTCTTTAAGCATCAACGGTGGCTCTCCACGGTAACCGGAAGTTCCACGAGGACTAGAGATAATTACGACTTCCTTTGTTTACATTGAGACATCAGAGCAAGGGCAAATAAAATCACGCAATTCTGAAGCGGTATAAAAACGGAAAATAAAATTTTAAAAATGTATTATCTACGACCCTTAATATATAATAAGTAGACACAGTAAACAGAAGCTCAGCCATTTTGTGTCTGGCCACACGGCCACATCTTAGACATAACCTAAGCATTCTGTGCGTTCTACTCGATAATACATCATCCCTTAAACTGGGAGTCCCTTTGGAGCACCGAAGGCAACTAACCCTAGGGTCGTAACGTTTAAGCCTAACATTTCTCACCCCTTAAAGGGTAGCAGCTCCTTGAACCCTTTCTCTCTGAAAACAGCGACTCCCTCGTTCACTGGAGTTCCCTCTCGCTGACTCTCTTTCCCTTAGCGTCCGGATCCCTCTTTACCGTCCTGGCCCTGCAACCCTCGGCAGACCTCCCCTCATTAGTCTTCATTTGTTTTCGGAATTATCGCCTCCATCCATGGCACGCGAGTTCCAGCAGAAGGGCGGGCACTTGAGTTTATTAAATTGAAAATATGTTACGGCTGGCGGTTTAACAGTAAGGCAATCCCTTACGAGGACTAAGGTCCAAATTCTGATGGACCCTCTAAGGGTTGTTTTCAGAAATGAAATCGTTCTTTCGTTATGAGAGTTGAAAAGAACATGTAGGTGACGATCCATCCACTCGCATATATTATAGCGTAGAGCTTTGAGAACTACACGTTTGCTTCGTGCAAACGTAGAGAGACAAAAGAAAAAGAAGTGGTAGGAATATATAAAGGCACGAAGTTTCCGGCGGTACTACAACGTGAACTCTTTGCGCTTCGTAAGCTCGAGCTACGAAGCTTTTCAAGTCGCAAGCTCTTATCGTTTTCTTAATCCTCTCATAAAGCAGTATAGCTACGGCAGCGCCGTGCCAACGATAGAACGCTAGATAGTAGCGGCCTCCCTGCAGCTAGCCGGCTTAAAGAGAGCTTAAAAATTTCCCCTACAACCCCACCAGAAGCTTTTTCACCCCACCCACGAACGAAGGTTTGCGGCCAACCAATCCCGCCAGCCGCAATCTCCACAAGCCACGCCCACGAGCCAGTAACCCTCCTTGTGTCCCTACCAACGATTTCCCCTTCTTTTAACATTCTACTCCCCACTGTACGATTCCCACTCTCGTATACTACTCGACTCCCCTACCTTTTCACCCCACAATCCCCATTCTCTTTCTCCTTCCCTTATACTGGCTTCAGAGCTTTTACGGAATTTTTAAACTGCCCAGCACAGATGACGGTATAATTTGCTATTGATCAAGGTTTTCCAAAAACGGATATCATTACGTTTAACGTGTTCCAAGGGTTTATATAATGTTTCTTCTCTGCTGTATTAATTCACCTTTGACACTGTCGCATAATCGTCGCTACACGTCACGAACTTTTAATACTGATTTTAATTTAACCAAAAGCATCCTATACATTTCAAGCATACATCAAACTGCAAAGTAGCAGCTTTATGTTAAAACGATTTAATATCAAGAGTCAAAGTACACTAACCTAAAAATACGTTTCATTTGGTTCAGCAGGTCTGCAGCATGTGAGTCTGGAACAAGGTTGTAACCAAGGTTGGGGTGGTTTGCCTCGTGGATCTGCATTACCTCCACACTGTCTTCCACCACCTCCTGGTCATCATCCGCATACCCATCCACCACCAGGTGGTGCCTCTGCTTTCAACCCTTTTCATCATGTCATTGAAGAGAGATCACCTAGACTTCCCGTACCAGCTACTACCGGTATGTATCAAATATAATATAATATTAGAAGATTAAATTCATTAAGTGACGAAATTTTAGTAGAAAAATATTATGATCTAAGATAATGTTTGAATTGATGTTTGAAAAACAAAAAAAAAACGATTTTATCACATAACCTTAATCGTGTACTCGTAGAATCTTCGAGAAGTGATCTGGGACCAATCAGCGTCTCCGTCAGGGAAGTCACACCAACAACATCTCCAGGAAATGGGACTGGTCTACTAACCACGGCTTCCGTCACCGCGCCCACACCACCCGCAGAACCAACGACCACCACGTCCAGCCCTTCTGGCCATCATCCACCGCATCCACATTTTCAAGGTACACCACCAAGTGTTCCACCACCAGAATTAGCAGAAACTCCAAAGTTCTTTTTTGTCCCTGTACAATAAATTTTTTTTTTCATGTCCAACCCTAATATACGTTTTTAATACATTTTATCTAGATAACAAGAACAATATGTTATTTTAACTAATATTATTCTATTGTAGGTTTACATCTTCTGGGAGCAACTAATTCGCTGTTTGGTTCAATATTTGCACCCTTGTTACCTCAATCGTCTTGGCTCTACAATCCACTCTATCATACGCAACAGTATATTCTGGAACCAGAATGGCACGCATTGGCTCTACGCATGGCTCAACAGAGACTACAGAGGCCCGACGCGCGACTTGAGGATCTGAGGAAACTTCGGCGCTCCAGCGCGAGTCCTGAAGGAGATCATGCCGAAAAGAGAGTAGCATTGGAGGAATTGGATGAACAAGATGTATCTTTATTACGGCATACAGAGAGTCCTGATGGTAGCATCGAGGTCGATGATGCTATAGATAGGCGTACCGAAGTTACGTATGAGAATCCCGAAAGTCAAGAAGTGAGAAAGAGGGAGCGCGTTGGTAGCGAATCGGAGTCTCTACTCCTGGAGCAGGAAACAGCGAGTAGAGGATCGGCTAGGAGCGATGAAGATGAGATCGTCTCCAGGGATGAAGTTTCACGAGATTCGGAATCTGCGCGACTCCAACCGAGTAGTGCCGAAAATCATCAGGATCCCGAAGTGCCTGTAAGTGGAAACGATCGGGATCGTAGGGAAAGAAATGACGTCGGAACTACAGCAAAGGCTAGAATCGAAGAAAGCGTTGACCTCAGCACTAAGAGGAGTCAGGATAAGGAGAATATGGGTGAGGATCTTAGCACAGGTCAGGATCTCAGTATGACTAGAAGAAAGGACGAAGAAGTCGACCGAGAGTCCCTCAGGCCGAGGAGGGAAAGGACACCAAAGCCTAGACAAGTCTGGCGACCTTATTGAACGGAAAGTACGAGGGAAGCAATGAAGATTGTTTTATTAAATCAAAGTCGCCTAAGACTAGAGTCATGCAAAAACTCAGGCGTTATATCATTCGAATGATTGATTCTCAAGGACTCGAGGACTAACCAGGGTTTTACCTTCGACTAGCATGTAAATATATTTAAGTATCATTGAATATTGCGTAGGATTAATAATAATTGAAATTAAGTGCATCTGTGGCGTCAGAACCGATAACGATAATTAGAGACAGATTCGATGACGCTGAATTAAATAATATTGTTTCGGGAATATTGAAAAGTGATTATATAATTAATATTGAATCGGGACAGAATTAGGGACAGGACTCTGTTTACGTTACTTCGTTATGTTCATAGGATACCTTATCGATGCACTTAACGACATTGCTTCTCTTATATTTGACTTCGTGAGTACTCGGCCGTAGTTGTGTCTCTTGTGGCGGGAAGTTCAAATATACTTATGTGAGATTACTCTTAGAGGATCCGTCCTCCACCTTTAATTCCATCCTCTGACCTCGTGAATTAGGTTGTAGTATTTGAAATTTCGTCATCTGTTCAAATTACGTCATCGAATAAATATCATTTGTTCTATCGATCGATTTGCCTTGCCTGATCCAATCCGCAAATCCTTTTTTTTATCTCTTCTGAATATTCCACTCATTGATAGGATTTTGGCAATTACGAAGAAGAAAGATTAATACGTATAAAATGGTGAAATAAAAAAATTACTACGAAAAAAAGACACGGGCTACAGAAGTTCACAGGGGTCGAAAAAGCAGAGAACTAGCGATATGGCAAACAAAAATAAATATGAACAGAGAGAGCGGTGGGTGATAGTGTGCAACGTGTATGGCCTAGATGCGCCAGATTCAATAACGCCGTGTGTCTCGCTTCGTTGCAATTGAGAGAAATACACCGCACGCAAAAACAGCAACCTCGATATCCGCTGGAAAATCGCGTGATTGATGGAAATACAAATCCCAGCCGCACACGTCCTGTCATTGGAGGAAGAGTCGTTGGGGTTGAAAAGAGCGGAGGAGGAAGGGAAATTGAGATAAAAAAGCCACAAACAATTTTCTACATTATTCTCCAATATGTCCAATGTCAAATATGAAATAATTTTAACGCCAGCTTGACGTCCATGAGGTTAAGGATTGTAATTTCAGTACGGAAGTATATCTGCGCATGAGCAAAAAATATTACGGGTAAAGTATATTACTTTTATCGATAAGACAAGGTGTAAGACGTGTCTGACGCAAGAGAAGCCAACAGAATCATTCATCACAATTTTGATGAGGATGATTAAAAATAACTGAAGACATAAAAATGAGTGTTTTCTAGAATTTTGGTAAGTAAATAGGGTAAGCAGGTAAAATAAAAAAATGGGGTAAATAATAGTGGATGAAAAGAATAAATAAAATTAAATCTCACAGAATATTCACGAGGTAACGTTATGACGTTACTTTTTCAAAATCGACCGGTACACGGTGCTGGTCAGGTTATCGCAACAAACTACCCCAATGACGACGCGATTAAAATTTCACGGGGGGTTGCGTGGTGGGTTCTCATACCCCCGAACAAACCATCTATATGATCCCTCTCTACTCTTGCAACCCTCCGCGCTACCGCACCCACCTCACCCCGGAGGGTGATTGGTACGCGACCACAGCCACCCCCGCTTTTTAATACACCCCCACCTGCATGCCTACACCCGGACGTTGAACAGCCATACCGCGAGGCGCGTCCCGGTCTCGTACCTCATCCCTAGGATACAGGCTGGACACCCTCTGGCTGGCACCATCATACCACCCCGTCAACGTCACGAGGAACGGATTGATTCATCGATCGAATATCTATCCGAGCGTCCACCAAAATAGCGACAAAGACTCGACTACCCCTTGCCAACTAGTAAACCACCTCCACCTAGTATTTCACCCTTTTATTCTCTGATCTATGACAGTAGCATTGCCCAGCATTTCTACTGAGTCTAGGGCCACTACAATCAGACATCACTGACCAAACCAAGTAGTAAAATGCATTTATTAGAATGAAGATGAAAGATTCAGTTTTTTTATTAATTTTGTATATCTCTTCTAGTACAAGTGGAATTACGAATCACTAACTTCATCCTTTGGATTCCGGTCATTGGTGAATTCTCCCTTTTGTGTACCACTCCTATATAAATTGTCAGTTTCCTGAGTGAGTGAGAGAGAGAGAGAGAGAGCGAAAGGGTGATAAAGAGAATGAGAGAGAGATAAAAGAAATGGTAAAAAAAGGATACTACATCCCTGTTCAAAGTGTCTCGAATCTAGAAGGGATGTTCAAGAGGATCCGAAGTGCGCGATTGTCGCGTAGTATCCTTCCTGTACATTTTTTTTTCTGGACATTCTTTTTCTCTCAAACCACTTTTTATCCTTTGCCCTGGCGTCGGCCGAGCACTTTAGATAATAAGGCCAGGACGCTTGGATGGACGGAGCTACGAACGAAAGGGCAAATTAGCCATATTACCCTTACTGGAGGAATTATCTCTTTAATTTCTTTAGTGGACATATTCGCCTGGTATCCTAAGTTCGCTGGCCGTCTGGCTGTTTGCCGGAATATCTACTATTTTCTCAAGTCGCAGCATCCCCTTTTTTCCTCCTTAACAGACCTGAAATATCAGAGGATATCTGAATAACAAAACGACAAAAACTAGTCAGGAATATTTGCATAGTGTTATGTTATGTTTAATAGTAAAATAGCGACAGTAGATTTTACATAGTTAAATTATCGAATCTTAGAGGACGTTTAATATAGTCTACCTGATTACGTAAGGAAGTGGAACAATTCCGTACTACGTAGACGGAGGATTGGTTCGCTGGATGAAATTGAAGGTATGACGTCAGACGGTGGCGCCACAGCAGCCATCTTGCGTGTTAATAATAAGACCAATCCTGCACCACTCATTAACCGCCAAACCACCCCATAACCTACCCTTGTACTACTTCTACACAGGGACGCCATCGAAATCTTCTCCTTTAATGTATCTTGTACCACGTATTATTTAATGTATTATATTAGGTTTATTTTAAGAAAAATCCTCGACCATTTAAACCATTGTTTACCTTTTACAAGGTTACCTTTAATGACGTTTCTGTACGAAAGTATCATTGTGCTAAGAGTGGAAATTCAGTTTCTTCTCCCTCTTGCAATATTTCAAGAAAACCTACCCTCTTCTTTGACACTTCATACGTTAACGGTTTCGTTGAACTGCACGACTAATAATAACAAACGATGCCTCACTCGAAGGGTGTTGTAATTCGTATAAATGATTCCGCCAGCTATCGTTAGGGTGGATATTCAAGGGTCGATTTTCTGGCTTGACTGCTCGACTAGTATACTATCGTTACCTTGTATCCATCGAAATAGCCCTTAAATTAGATCGTACACCCTTGGCGATGGTCCGAGTTCGACAAATTTGGTTAGTGCAGTGAAAAATGAATCCTGCCATTTTTTTTATACCTTTAGATTCAGTATGGTAGCCAGTATGGCTTTCGGGATTAAATTTTTCTGAAAATTCGTACAGATTTATTTACAGGAATTTTTGTTTTTGTACAACAAGCGATAATCAAGGACCTTCGAAAGAGAACAAGAATTATAGCGAAAGGGGTTTAAAATGATATTTGACGTGAAGACGTGCTATGAAGATTGTATGTACTGGTATATGCGTCTCGCTTCGAAATAAGTCTTGCGATCCCCTCTGCACTACCTCTACAGGCCGGAGGCAGTCGTCATATTATGTTTACTCCTGCTGTTTACAATCCTCTGTCTCGCTCAGTTACTGGTTTACATCGAAGGGTGGTACGATGATAAGACAGCAGATTGACAAATTTCAGTCGCGGTAAATCGTCTGTCTATTCTATTTTACAAGGGTGTGTAGATACTACCCTTAAAATCCAACCCATTGTGTAATAACCGAACAGTAGATACCTTTAACGACTATCCCGTAAAAGACTCACGAGGAAACGTAAAAATGTTCGATAAGGGGTGCACTCGACACTTGCCTTGGCAATATATATGTGTGTATATATATATATAATAATAATAGATAGTAACGAGTTTGTATAGAAGTGGATATTAATCCAGGATTACAGTATAATCCGCCATTCATGTTACAATAAAATAAGGAAAGAAAAAGGATACGCTACTAAAGAGATGCTGTAAAAGTGCTAATCCTGGGAGCATGTAGGGAACTTTTACATTTGAAAGATTAATCATTAAAAAAAATCTACACTCGTATTCTCTTAGAATTTTATTTTTTTCCAAAGTTACGAACTGTCCTTCTATATAAAATTATATTTGTAAGATAATAGCACAAAAGCGGTGGTTCCAAATAATTTTTGAAAAAGAAAAAAGCGTATACTTAGGTATAAACATTTAAGGGATTTATGACGACATAATGATGAGTCTTGCTACATGGGGGTAGCAGAAGAAAAAAAAAGAGAAAAGTGGGGATGAAGAGTATAGAAAGGGAGTTGGAGAAGATTCGCGAGACAGTCGCGTCGCCAAAACGTAACTTTGCCAAAGACAATATAAAAGTTGAGGGTTGCACAGGATTGGAAGTCGTAAATATCATCTGCTAAATAAAGCTTTATCCTCGAGTGCGGTGGGTGGGCAACCCCTTTGCACCATCATCATGCCGAAGAGGGTGTTCGAAGACAAAGACTCGTAACGCGGAGTGACATTAAGGTATTGGAATAGTAAAAGTCTCTTTCTCCCGTAAACTCTTTAGTTTTTAATCTTCCTAAAAATAGCGTCAAGGTATCAATAAAAAAGCGTAGGAACGAAAATATTTGTATGATGTGACAAAAAGAGAAATATAATATTTTTGAGCTGCTACTTCGACTTTTCTATGCATTCGTGTCCACTCGTACGGAATCGGTATCACGGGGATAAAGAAAGAGTTTGAAATTACAAGATTGAATTTTTCCTTTTAAATTCCTATATTGTTCTATACTACTTTTACAGCCCTTTCCGTCACTTACATTCAGCCCTTAAGGTATTCCATCCCGTATCTGTAGAAATTCATTCTTCCGCTTCAAAGTGTCCCACTGCCGAATTTCCCTTCGCGCATCTCGCGATCCATTAAACAAAAATGTTTGGCTAACCAAGACAAAAATCCAGGTTGCTACAATTTTTTTTCTTCTGTCTCAGGGGGAATTCCGTGCGTGCCAACACGCCCAGCGCGGACAAAAGACAAACGCCAGTCGCGTCTTTCGTTTGTTTCAAGCGTCATTTGTTTGGCGGCTGACACGAGGACTATAGGGGTGGTAACGGTGACGCTATAGCTGTGCTACGATAGGAAGAGAAAGAGAGACAGAAAGAACGAAAAGGAGAGACAGGTTAGGGTTAGCGAGTGGGAGCGAGAGGAAGTAAAGAAGAGCCAACTATAGAGAATGTTGAAGCACGAATAGAGGGAAGGATGCGGGAGATATGGGGTTGCATGGTTAGAAAGGCCACATTTGAATGCCACTGGAAGGGGATGAACGCTCTTTCATCTCGGCTTTGTCGGGTTCTCTCAATTCCATAGCTACTGGACCAAGCCGCGACAAGACACGAAACTTTCCACTCTAGGATGTCTGTAGTAATATAGTTGAATCAAGTAATACACGGCCATTTTGAATCTAGACATAAATACATTTTTTTTGTGTCGTCAATATCAAGTGACACGAATTTGTTTTCAGTTTTTTTTTTAATTCTCAGGTTACGCGCAGAAGTCTTGAGGTTTTCAAGATACAGGATAGAGAATCGAAGGACGTAACGGAGAAGGAAAGAATTAACAAGAAGAAAAGTCTCCAAGGAAGAAGTCAGTTAAAGGAAAAATATAAGAAAAAGAAAGAAGAACCAATTCGCCCCGGGAGTTTCTTTCATCGGAAAATAATTAAGGTTTTCTATGGAGATGATGGATTCGGCCGAGCTGCCGCTCGCTCAGTCAACGTCAGAGGTTGACAATGGCTTCGATGGATGGAGCTCTCCTTTATTTAAAGTAGCTTTGTGTCCTGGTGCCTCTAACCACCCCCTCGACCTAACCTTCGACCTTCCATCCCCTTCCCCTGTCATCAGCTTGAATCTGGATCTGGATCCCTGCCATTCTCCTTGGCCGAATGCCCCCGGGAGCCTTGCGATGCATGGAGCTAATGAAAAAATAGTGCCTTCTCATCATCCCTTTAGTAGAGTAGAAAATTCACCCCCTGCCAGGATTCGCAAATCAGACTCATACTGACTTTCTATCGGTATAATCAGGATTAAATGATCCCGAGTCAAATGGAAGGATGCTGCATTTTTCTCTGCAGTCTCTTGATACTCTTTTTTTATATTTTTGAATGACACCTCAGCCAACCAGGGATAAAACAAAGAAAACGTTTAACGATATTGTCGTAGCCACCCCCTATGTCGGAGTTCTTCGTAGCACCCTTGGCATTCGCATCGCCGGATGCCGGGTAGCGGGTTCCCGGGCGTTCGGCTGGGTGGTATTATTCCAAACCATTTGTCACTCAGGCCCGACAACCCCTTCGCTACTACTACTGCTACTACCCTTCCTCTTAGCGGGTGAGCCCTCGCGTTTTTATAGCCGCGAATCGTCGCAATATGCCGACAAGGGGCTTACACGGAAGGCGAAGGAACTCGAGGACAGATTAAGAGGGTGCAAGGATTTTTCTCCTCGTTTTTTTTAAACTTCTCCCTTTTTCTTTTCTACCCTTCTGTTTCCTTGCTGAGATACCGACGCCTTTAGTAGGCACTAACCCTCGGAAAGGATTTAAGCGTTTGCTTCGTGGACTAACGACTTGGACGACTTTGATGGCATCGATGACATTGATGACTCTGTCAAATTGGAAAATTCTATTTGTCTAGTTAATCCTAATACCATTCTTATTTTTGTTCAGACAAATTTTTAATCCGGTTACCATAATCGTTTTCAGGGTCGTGCGAGTGGCAGACGGGAACACGGACCTAGAGACGTCGCAGATCATGATGGTTATGTCGAGTCGGTAGTGGGTGGATTCGCGAATCTAATCTACTAAAAGTCTGCTTAATTATGAGCGGTAGTCAGGCAACAGAAACGCGGCCGGTTCGCTTCTGTTTTCGGACTTTTCCATTAGCCGGATGAATCGTTAGTCTTTTGTTGACTTTTATTGGGGGATGCTGCTGGTAGCGGTGATGGTGGCGGTGCAGGACGGTTAGAGAGGGTGAATTCGGGGATAAAGTTACGCTTCGACTATTCAGACTGATTAATAAAGTAAGGCTGATCTCTTTCGATCTATATATTGGATATATGGAAACTACCCCATAGATACGTAAAATACCCTTAAATTGAAGTACCAATTCAATATATATTTTTATTTGGAATTTCTTTTCCACGATATCCATGGATCTCTGGCTATTGCACTTAGAACAACAAGAACAACGATTCCAGAGTTGCCACTTTCGTTTTCCTCAGTTCCTATTGGGGATGCGAAATCACGGGGATGGGCACGCGCTGCAGGTGAGGGATTCCTGCAAGCCCGCGGAGTCTGTTTCCATCGCATCGAGCCGGAGGGTTAATTTTCTGGTCAGTTGGTCGCTTCTGGCTCTCCAGGGTTATAGCGGCGATCTCGAGCCCGTAACAACCCCTACTTTATCCCCTACATAAATATCCGGAATTAGCCATTTCTCCTGTTCTCTTGACTGGACCGCGAGAAGAGAATCGGGAGTCTGAGGGGGTTGCTACGATCACTTGACCGATTAAGGACCCGAGGGCTTCGATTCGAGTAGTCACTCCGTTACTCGGGGGGTTCTGAGTGGATTGACGTAATTGAGGAGAAAACGCGATGCAAACCGCCACGGAATATTCCATTGGCGAACCGCGATCGTCACACATTTCTCAATCCTTTATTACCTGCTAGGTACACAGTAGAATGTTTTGCTCTAAGAACCACTAAAAAATGTTTATACCTAATTGTCAAGATATGAATTTTCATATTGAATTTTATATTAACAACGTCTAAAAGATAGATTGATTAATCAATATTTCTACTACTCAAATGCATCTTACATGACTCAAAAAATAATATTTCCCTACAGTCATTCTTCCTGAATGATCTCTATACAGATAAAATGTTCTGGGAAATCATTGAAGAAACTTGGTATATCATCGTATCTGACAATAAGTATGTATAATCAGAAAAACAAAACAGTAAATTACCAAAGAATAAACAAAGGATTCAACCTAGTAATTTTAGTATGATTTAAGTGGCTCACAGTCGTTTAGAATGATTAAGATCCTGACAGTGAAGCCTTATTTTTCGTAAGGGATTTTCGTAAAATTACCCCGAGAACCTGAAAGGTGGCTGACTCTCGACGAGGTCTCTGGAAAAGCACAGGATTGTTTCGTTTTTACTCGGTGCAGGATTAAACAAAAGCTAAAGCTCCTTAAACTGCGGTCACGCTAAGCTGGATACATGTGAGAGGGTCCTCAGACCCTCAGACCCTCAGAGTATCAACCCCCTCAGCCTTTTATGTCTAGATCAGTATAGATCCTCTTATAGAATGGGCATCAGGCTAGATTCAAGTGGTCAAAGTACGTACACAATCAGATTTCGATTAAGTAGTAAATTCATGGTTAATCGTGCTAACAAAAAAAAATGTAACTGCCATTCATTGTCTGAATGTCAAAATTGTCCGTTACGGAGGGTGATTTTTCTTCGATATTTGTACAGCAGGGGTTAAAATTGATGCAAGTCGCGTAGAAATTACGTTCATATTTTTTGCACGTTAATATGAATTCTGCTCGACTTGGCTGCCATGAATCATTCCGATATCTCATCTCTTAGTACCGACTATGAATACAATATCGACTGGCCGAAGTATGGAGGCTGCGTTTAGCTGGCGGAGAAGAGACTGGGTGTTATTGTGCCGAGATAAAAACACCCCTGCAACACCATGGCTTTCATTCATTTTTCGTTGGCGACTCGTTCTATGCCAGACGTAGCTGTCGCGGTGCTACCGAGGTTCCCATGGAAGCTGGAGAGCGATAAATTTTCTTGAGAAGCAACATAGATAGAGGAGGAGGAGAGTCGTAACGTCCAGGATGTTTTTTTCTCAATTTTCAGATACTTTCTATTCTCTCTCGTTCAACCCCTATTCGGTTTATCATTGGTCTATGCTGACCTCCCACTATCTCTTCGTGAAATCTTTCAGAGCCAGCAGCATCCTAGATGGGAAAATGCGCGTGGAATGACAGAAGGCGAGGGTGCAGAATCGTTTCTCATGAAAGTGGCGTTGGTGGATAGAAAGTTTTCTCGAGGATTCGAAATCGGGATCGACGCTAGCGTTGGGATCAGGAACGGAAGGTCGAAGGACTGATCCTGTATTTGAATATGGGACTCGAGGGACTACATGCATTTTAACTACCAAGCAGATGCCACAGCTCTCACGCTGGCCGTCGTATACCATCGCCCAAGTTTCTAAACTATCGTTACTTCGAGGGTTTCGTAGTCTGACACTCTGGTCCATCTAGTTTTAGAGTATCTCCATAACTTCGTGGAAATATAATGCTCAAGATAACCAGTGCACCGAGATCCGGTTTTATAAACCATTAAACAATTTTCAAATTCGTACCCCATAATACATTAAATATTACTATCCATTTTCATATAAAAACCTGTGCACATGTTATTTATAAAAAAAATTAGTGCTATAATTGTAACGAAGATTAACTAGAGAAGTGCAATTAGGTCGACGAATAAATACTGGTATGATCGATCCTAATTCGAAGAATCTGATGTTCTTATCGCTGGCGACTAACGTTAACTTGGAAAGGTGCCGGGTAGATCGAGTAAGAAGTGTTGGTAGAGTAGAAGATGGAAGTGGGCACAGAGGTAGAAGTCTAGGTGTAGGTGTAGGTAGAAGGTACAAGGTACGGAGTAGTAGTGTTGTAGCCGAGTGGGTACCAGAGGTGGGTCTGGTTGGCCACGGCGGCGGCAGTGGTGGCGGCGGCGGCGGCTGTCTTGGACAAAATCAATACTGTGGCCACCCACCCCTTGGCACCTTTTGCCATCCCAAACCCCTAAGGTTGTGGGGCAAGTCGGTGGCGGAGGTGGCCAGGGAGGGGGGGGGGGTGGCTGCAGATGCCGCGTAATTACCACCCTCAAGACACGTGTGGCGCTCGCATCCTCGCACCCTCGCACCCTAGCGGCTCGATTCAATCCCCTGGCACCACCGGAGCCGCAGCTTCTCGGATATCTCTTTATTAAAAGTATAACTTGTGATAACCCCCCCCCCCCAACCCCTCCTTCACCCCACCCTCTTGGCCGATCACGATTTTTATCCGTAGATTTTTCTCAATATTCCACTCCACTTCCCCCTTACAACCTGTCGTCATCATATATACCGCAGCGATCCATTGACCTCCGAGTTTGTAGTACGAACTAAGATCGGACTTCATACTTTCCACCCCTCCTTTTACCCTTACATTCTCTTAAGGTCCACCCTCACGTGCCCGCACCTCACAGGGTACGTTTCGGTATCTCGACGTTAGCTTTGCATACTTGCCCGTAACCCCTAATAAATTAGCATTCTCATTCTAACAAGGTCCAGACTTCATCCCTCAGGGGCTACGGAGAACTACCCTTGCCGGACATAGCGAGCATAGCTCTTCTCATACGCACCCCTACCGTCACCCTCGTAGGTTCTACCGATCCTGTACTACGCCGGCCCCCGGAAACTACCCTTATTAATATTATAAGACAAACTAGGAGCTTGCCTGTATGTAAATACCAGGGTATTCGTACAGCAGCCATGTTTGTCGGGGTAGTTCAGATTCCTAGTAAGCTCCTCTAATGGATCATCACTTTCTTTAACATCCCTTCTATTTACAATCTGATCTAAATTCAGTAGATCACCTTCAATAATATGGTTATCCATAGGCAATAAGATGATTTTAGTAGAGGACAAAATTTGATGAAACGTCTACCAAAAATGTCCACCCCTCGAGAATAAAGAAAAAAAAGTGCTTAGACCTGTTCTTACATCATCCATAAGGTATCTAGTGTCCAGGGATGAAGAATTATTCAGAACCCTATTACGAAAAGCCTTTATCTTTTTTACAGGGTGAAAAAGGCATAGTAAACGAGACTGGACCAGAAGCGTCTGACCAGAAGGAAAAGAAAGAAGGGTTATGGATAGTGGTTCACAGAATTCTGAACGTTCCAGGCATCATCCCCCTAAATCAAGCAAATAACCCCAAAAACATGGAAACCTGAGCAGTTACGCAGCCGCTCGGTCATTTGTGGTTCGCGCAATGTCCAGAATTACAGCGTCGTCCATTTTTTCCCATTCGACAGGTTTTTCAATGCTAAGCGATGCCAACGCTTTACGTCGAGACGCTAAATTATCGCTGTCTATCCTATTACGTTTCAGTATGCTTTAAAGGCATGGATTACTTAAGGCGTCTACGTCTAACTTGAACCTGAATCACGTATTCGACTAATCATACCGCTATTTCCTTTAACCCTCTTCTACGGAAATACGTAATACCCGATAACTCCCGGACTACCCGACGTGTCAGCTTAACTACATCGTTAATTTCATCCCTTGGGAATTATTCTTGGTCCACGTGCGGATGCTGCCTGACTTGTGGGGCTTCGGTTTCCTACAGTCTGACGATCTTGGGACTTCTCTACTCGACTACACATATATAGATACATTCAGTACAGCGAACGCGTCAAACTGACCAAAGTAGTTGCGGATAGAAAAGTAATTAGAAAATGGATATACTCTACACCCTATAATATGTATATGACGTAATGTAAAATAATAAGTGGTTTTAAAAAAATTGTAGAGACAAGAAAATAATAGATTTTTTATAAAAATCAATAAATAACTAATAAAAAGTCTCTAACCAAATACAAGACAAATAACTAGAGCGATCTAGGATATATCCAATATCCGTGAACCCAATCCACGGGGCACTCCTGCAAATCTTGGAGACTTCCGGTGTGGTATCCAAACGTCAAGGGAGCTGACTTCCGCCGCCTAAATGTTTCAGCGCCCTTAAGCGAGGAGCGGAAAGAAGATGAGAGAAAAGCAGCTACAGAGGGAAATTGAAGAGGGTCAGGAAGAAGTGGATGTAGGATATGTACATAGAAAGAGGGTATAAAATGGAGATGGAAGTCAGGTAAAGTGAAAAGTGAAAAATAAGTGGAAACGGTAGAAAAGAAGCTTATGTATATCGAGTGTCTTACGAGTCCACTTACAGAAAAAGTCAGTGCCTGCGTTAGGGTCGTCAGTTAAGGCTTGCACGGTATACATATACAGGATCCGATTGGCTCATAGAATATCTATAAACGATTCCTAGTAACTCTATCTCTCATATAATTTCATCCCTTATTATTAATTTTATGATCCAGCATAGAATCGAATGGGCACTAGTCAATGACTGAAAGGACTTAAAGCTTGACCTCACAAGGGCGCCAGTCAGTCTGACCTACGATAAAAATAGCTTTTTACACAGTTATCACGAATCACGTATTACAGTCCGACGTATCGGTAGTCAAACGGCTGTAACGACGTGCGTGTGCTATGAGAAATTTGGCCAATGAAGGGACAAACGAAAGGGTACTTCAGACCCGCGGATAGAATGAAAGCGATACAGTAACGTCCACGTTCGTCATGAATCTTGTCCAATGTTCACATCAGCGTCGGGACGCTGTATAATGTCTAGTTAAATTATAGTACCATATATTTGAGTATGTAGGCCCTATGGTATCGTTTTACTTAGCCTCTTACGTCAAAAGCCTTTTTTTCGTTTCCAGCCTCACCCTTAGACCTTTCCTGAAGGAAAGGAAGGCCATGGTCTACCGGATAGGGTAGTAGCACGCGTTTCCAATCTAACGACCGAATCAACACGCTTAAACGGCCCTATCAAACCGAAACAAATCTCCTCGGAATCCCCT
The DNA here is from genome assembly GCA_031001745.1 of Hartigia nigra. Classification (NCBI taxonomy): domain Eukaryota; kingdom Metazoa; phylum Arthropoda; class Insecta; order Hymenoptera; family Cephidae; genus Hartigia; species Hartigia nigra. The sequence continues at coordinate 348,695 of JARPRG010000521.1, forward strand.
GGTGATCCCAGCGGCGCCAACGCGGACTCGCCAACCAGGATCAAGGCAGTTGGGATGGCTGAATACTTGGCCGAGGGTGTCAACGGCGATAGGATACGAAGGGAGGGGTGAGAGCACAAGGGGGGGGGGACGCCATAGTTTCTCTCTCCTAGGGGTTGAAAATGTGACAACGCTCTGCCGCCGAGATATTAAACTATAAATCCTTATTCCGCTTCGCGGATCGCCGCGAGCTACCCTTACTATATCCCGAGTGTTCCTATTGGTCTGTTCGAAGCCGGTGGGCTACCCACCATATAAGTTCATACATATGAAAATGTGTTATACGCAACAGCATCCTCAGGAATAGTTATTTTTACTATATCTTTATCTTTTTTTTCTTTAGTTTGAGTATCATTGTGTTTTCATGTATTTCCTGCGTTCTTGTTTCGTATTTTAGTTTCTTTTGTTTATGAAAATGGTGTGAGGCTGGTCGGAGCGGGTCAGGTGGAGCAGAAGGTGTACCGCTATATTTCGAGGCTTTGAGTCGATAGAAGGAGAGAGAGCAAAAGAGAGAGATACTGCATGAACTTCAGAGAGGAAATGGTAGATAGATGAAGGGTTGCAAGGAGGCAGGGGGAGTGTAGCTCTTAGCCGTGTTAATGCCTTGAGAGGGGAGCGTTAATTAATAATTGCAGGAGGGCGCCTCCTTGGGAAGCCTGAGAGCGAACCTGACGGATCATACGTGGTAACGACAAGGGTGTTGCGACATCGACTACTAGGGCCCGTCACTTCCTAGAGCAAAGACCTACTTCAAGGAGTGACGCTTCGCGCAGAAGTAATCCAAGGACCGAGGCAACCAGTATCGAGACGGAAGGGAGTATAGGCTTCAGGAAGATATCCTCGCGTGTGTCTTTTGCTATTCCACGAAAAGGGTTTTCACCCTCAAGCAAGTGGAGGCACCTAGAACGTGTCGTGGAGTCCTGGAGAACAGGGTATACGGAAGTGAAAAGGCCAGGGGGTTGGCTGTCAGGGAGATAAATCGGCCCCGGCTTAATTAAATCTTCTTCCGTGCTACCCGCGCAGCCAGTACCCGTGCTACCACCGCCGCCGCCATCACCACTGATGCTGCCGTTGCCGTCCGCCGCTGGACACCATCCTCTCCGAGGGTCGAATTGTGTCGAGGAAATCAACCCTGATTTAGGGCTACGTATTCCCCGGAGCAACCTTCTACATTCGTAGTCGCAACCCTGGCCCAGACTACCTGAAGTAGACTTGGTAGGGTGTTAGGATTCTTAAGCTTACTTGCCAGCAGATGAAGGGACGGGGATGGATGGTTGACTGGTTGAAGGGACAAGAAAGATATGTCAACCCTTTCTCATAGAGATAACTGAACTATAGGAAACTATCTTTAAGATTCCTCGTGGTTACTAAACAAGTTGTCAGATAGGTATGCCATAATAATAATAATAACATCAGTTACGTATCCGCATCCAGACCAAGAGTCACAGTATGAGCCAGTGGGTGGTCTTGGCAAGCTTGTAGGTGGTAGAGTCAGAAGGTTGGCGGTTCGAGGTTAGGAATGAGGGAGTGTAGCGAGTAAGCAAGCGGGCAAGACAGTAGGGACCCTAATTCTCCGACAGACATCTCAATAACGCGCACGCCGAGTTCCTGTGCTGGCTTCGAAGGCAACATCTCGTCCAACTATATCCCACGCTATCTCGGCAATCGCGAGTTACGGGCTGCGCGGCGAGAGGATCTGCGCGACGGTGGCAGAGCGTCCTGAGGCTGCGAGAAAGCGGAGTACGAGGGTGGAGAAGCAGGAGAAGCTGTAGAAGGTAGAGAACTCGGAGAAGGAGTAGGTCGCTCGGGCGGTCGCAATGGGTGGTCGACGAGGAGAGTCGCTAGGGTGGTTTTAGGTAGTGTGCGAGATCCTGGGGAGGTTAAGGGTGGCTCCGGCTGGGGTGGTTGGGCCAGAAGGGTGAGTGGGTGGCTGTACGTCGATAGAGCGGCGCGCCGCGGAGGCCAAGATACGACACCGCCGCCACCACCGCCATACCCGTAAAGGGGCGGCCTGGGGGTAGAGAAGCTGCTGGAGAAGGTGGAGTAGCTTGCTTTGCATCTTTCTCTAACATCCCTACATTCTATCTCTTTACTTTGCTCCCTCTCTATCCTTATCTTACTAATACCTTCTCTGAGGCAGTCGCTACCTCACTCTAACCCAACCCCTGACCTCTACCCGTTCTTGCTTCCTTCCTATCTAGCCCGGGCGGTCATGAGAGAGGGTAAGGTTGGCACAGATATAGAGATACCAAAAGATGCAGAGAAAGATGGAAAGTCAGAGAATAAAGACGGTACCGTAGTCTGTGACGTCGGTATCGCGACGGCCACTGCCGACCAGCAGATTCGTCTAATGTTTTTCATTTTTTCCCTAATACAGTCATCGTATCTTATCTATTAAAATACCATATTTCTTTCAATTATTATTATTCACTTTCTCTCTGTCTCTCTTTCGAAGCTGACCAATCATCCTTTTTCACGTATTCACAAATGCCTGTGTAACATCTACCTGGGTACTGAACCGTATATGCTACTCGCACCAGTTTCATCGTCGAATATGAGGACCGGCCAGCGGGTGACTATCGGTATTTGGTTAATTATCATCCCCCTGAGTTTCCCGCATGAATTCTTGACGCGGGGGGTGTCACTGCTCCCGTGCCGTGCGCGCCATCCATATTGCCAGAAGCAATCCCAGCTACATAAGCCGATACATACGCGAACTGCCAACAGCTCCCAGAAATGCTTTCGCCTTCGTTATTAGTACCATCTTGTCATTCTCAGGTTCATTCTTGTCTACCTGAAAATTTACCTAACCGGTTGCCACTTCGTAGGAATGTACCAGCATGACGTCACGTATCCTTAAAGGATACATAGAACCATATAAGCAATCAATAAGAATTTGATAAGGATTTTATTATTAATGAGACACAAAAATCAATAAACCACAATACGCATCCTGGAACTATAGAAACCTAATATACTAAATTGTACTATACTTTTCAGTAGACTTATGAGCGCAAGTTTGGAAATTGGTATCTATTTTGAAGATGAGCAATCTACCAAAGTAGGGAGCAAATATATTTTTTTCCTACAGGCTATGGTGGTGATGTTGACGGGTTCACCGAAGCGTGGTACTCCCGAGGGTTCCTAAGAAAGGTTATGAGTATAGACAAAGTAAAAAGACATAAGGTCTCCAAGAGTAACGTCTGAGTATTCCGACGTAGGTAGCTGCTACTTCTTGGGGTGGGTGGACGACGGGAAGGAGGGAGGCTGAAATGGCGGTTTCGTGAAAAATTTCTCGTTTTATCGTATCCGAGGGATTCGCCAGAGGTGGAGGTTGTATTTAATTAAACCCCTAGGGGCTGCTTGATCGAGCATCAATACCGAGCGGTGCTCAAACGAGAGAACGTCGGGATGTTCGCTAAACGAGTTTCACAGCTGACTGATGTTACTCAGACGACTTTTCTAGAGAACTTGAAATGAGAACCAAATCTGAAAATCCCTACCAGTAAAACGTATGAAGGTCTACGAAGCCTTATTAGCGATTTGGGGGAGCGTGGCAGCTCGTTCATTTTGTGTATCGACTTCGAAAAACCACCCTTACGGAATCTTCTCCCTCTATATCATTCTACTCCGTCTCACCAATCCAAGGGAATTAAAAATCACTAGATTCAGTTAAGCAGCCATTCTTTTTCCGTTTCATCTTTTACCCAATTGAAGTACAAGACTGAAAAATCGACTTTCGGAAGTATCGGCTAACTAAAAAGTACCTATTATTTATAAAGAAACGAACGAGGGATTGTTTATGTACTGATCTACCCCCGTATAAGTTGTTAATGTGTAATTATAAATTTTATCAGAAATCTATTTACCTGTATCTGTATCTATTTATCTGTATATATATATATATATACACATTATGTATACGGCTCATCGAACACATTGTGCTAATCGTCGCTCGTGCATTTACGCTCGATCGCACTTCTAAAGCCTAGTCGTGTACACGTGGTACGTTTCTAATTTGCGGCACGAAGGATCCTGCTTCGATTACTAACACGGTAGGGTCGCGGCCGCGCTTTATCGCAGTTGTCGATTCGGTACGATTGATAGGAACGACAGATAAAACGGCTGGGTTTACTCCCACTGTTCTGGGGGCTGATTGTGAATTTGATTTGGCATTGGCAGCCTACGGAGTCAAACTGTACTGTTGTGACATACGATATTGCATGTTACTTTTGAAATAGGGAGTCTATGCATTTAAATTGTCATTAGAGGACACCCCGGTTAGTACAGTGGAATTTTGATGACATCGTAGGGTTTGGGATAAGGATTAGGATAAACAGGATACATTCATTGGATTGTTTTATTAACAGTTCCCTACGGATTACAGGAATGAGAATAAAGCGGGTACGATAAAACAATGATATAGGGAATTAAGGTAATTTTGCATCACAGGGCAATTTAGTAATAGTGACTACAAATTTGCTTACTGATCATACGTATCAAAGTTCTAGGGACCCTAAAATTGGCTAAGAATATTTTTCAGGCAGGAGAATAGCAATTTTACGTAAGAAAGTGTTATAATCTACTTTGTATAGATTTTGGATTCTCTAATCCACCCTTAACTCCTGGATCTCAGGGCTGTTTGCAATTATTAAGGGCACTTCGCGGGATCTTTGGTTCGTGACGGTGGCGAAGGTGGTGTTGGTGGTGTTGGTAGCGGTAATCTCATCCTACCCCTGCACATATTCATATTAGCGCCCTTGCCGCTCGACGCTACACGCCCGCTACAACCCCCGTGGAGAACCTGATGGGGTTAACCCTTGAAGTGGCGACTTAGCAAGGTTCGTTACCAGCCCTGTAAGAGAATATTAGCATTGATGTGTATATACGTATAGGTCAACGTTTAAAATCAGACTGCAAAATTGACGGAACTGTAAGTCAACTGAAGAGTTACCATTAATTTAAGGAATGTAGGTGAAAAAATTGAAATCTACTCTGATATAATAATTACTTGAATCTCTGAGTACCGTATAAAAAAATTCACCATTTGACTATCTCTATTATTCTTCTCTCTCTCAACTCTCATCCCCTAACCGTCCCTTTAGTCTTGGCAAACTAACGAAGGCAGAAATCCACAAATCGTCGTGCAACGAACCTCAGACAGATCTTGATATATATCGAAAACAGTGGTATATATCTAGTCCAGTCGACACCCGCCATTGGCGTTACTCAAGTAGCAGTAGTAGCAGCGCTGGCAGACCTGGCACAAGTATTAGTACAGTAGCTAGATACCAGTACGAGTACAGTAAATTCGGGTGCGAGCGCCGTAGGCTTGAGGGGGACATAACTCATTCGAGGCGGGTGATGTACGGCGGTTGCGGGACAGTAGGAGCTCTGGAGAGCGTGAGACTCATGGATAGGATGAAAGTGGTGTCGGGAGTAGAATCTAGAATACGCGGGGGTAGACGGCCCGTTGCGTCAAGGGGTAGCGAGAATCAAGCCTTAATAAACCAAAGTGCACGCGAGCCGATTGCAAAGAGTTTCAAGTCAGGAGAAATAGTTATGTCTGACCGGTCATAATGAATTTACGAGAAATTCCAAAAGCGTAGTGAAACTCCGCCAAGACCGCGTTTGCCCGAAGTCTACCTGGGAGTTAGCTGTATACTATGTGGAAACAATACCTAGAGTTCCACCACAGTGAATTCCCTGGGCCACAGGCATAACGCAGACGTAGAATGGCTATACACGAACGTGTTTTAGATGAGCGCTCGAAATGGGTATGTTAACTGTATACACAGAATCTAGGGAATTCTCGTAAGCTTTTTTGCATTGGCAACCGTGTATCAAAGTCGAAATACTGTAGCTGCCGTTCCGATTTCTCCAGTCGTTTAAAAATGATAAATGCTCCGTTGAAATATGGCCGAGAAAAAGTATACAAGGGTCGCCGAGGTGGAAGGAGGTTATTCCTCGGTCGGCGCTGGCTGCGCGGGGGCGGGTTAAGAGAAATCGAAAAACTAATATCCGTCCCCGGGGGCCGTTTGTTTCGTATTGTTTCGGTCGCGGACCTCTCGCAGGCGGTTGTCTTGGCGTGATTGAGTATCGCCATTCTTTATGGTGTTCATGGCGTGAGACATGGTTGTAGGTATATCAGAGAATTGTGGAGAGTTACACACCCTGTTATATTCTCCAGTTATGTCCTCCATGGAAAATCTAAATCCTTTCTTTTTTCATAATATGGATATATGTATGCATAGTTAGCCATTAGTTTCCATATACGACGGTAATGGAGGATTTGGCGTAATAGTAGCTAATAACTATATCTAAGGACGTGAAGTAGAAGTCCCATCGATGGGGTTGGTAACCATGTTTGAAGAGGACGGTCACTTATTAATGCGGGAACAGGACCAAGGTAATGCCCACGGGAGAACCGGGCTTAGTCAGGACTTAGCTGCTATTTAGATCTTGTCTAATACTGCTACTTAAGTCCGTCGACGTTAACGGAGTAGCGAGTCAAGCGAATGGATTCGGTGCGCCGGTTTTGTTTTCTTAGAGTTTTCTAATGTTTTCTCATTAGTGTAGTAAATTTTTAAGATATGACGTGATAAGTTTTATGTGCTCCAAGATTGATACGCGGATGGAGTGATTAACAAGGTTAAGAATGATTTTAACGATTTGTACTGGGTAGGAATTTAATGAGGAGCCAATTAAAACAGTCTTTAGATTCCACCCCGTTGGTACATACAACCCCTCCCGACATCTCTTTGCCTCGTTCAAAACGTTCATGGATACGACCACCCTTCTTTCCCATAATCACCAATAACAACTCGGCCGCTTATAAAAACTTTGGTTCGACGAAGCCCCTTGCATTGCCATCCCTTAAACCTCCCTTATACACTTTCTCTCTCTCTCTCTCTCTCTCGGCAGTGGCGAATAAGGTCTCCGTCTTCGAGTCAGAAGTTGGTTTACCACCCCCGGGGGTGGTTAGCGGCTCTAGTTACGGGGCGTCTTAATTACCCACGGTAATGAACACCTTGTCGTAAAAACTTGCGCCGGTTTAATTATTTCAACCCCCATTCTCTGCCAGGGGGTTATACTCGCTGCTCAGTCGCTAAGGGAAGACAAGGGTAGAGGGTGAATTCTCGCTGACTGTCATCCCTTATAGAAAGAGACGAAGCACGAATGCTGAACCAGTGTCAGGAAGTTTTTCTTGTCTTAAATCGTCCAAGACGAGCAAAAACAACCCCCGACTTTATCGGTAGCAATTTTCTCGCTGGCAAAGGACACGACTCGTACCGGTGTCGCTCATCGAATTCAATTATCCTGGGCAGTACTTTTAAAAGGTGTTCGCGGGAAAACATTGTGCGGCCTGGAGTTGAGCCTGTTCCTATAAATTCACGGGAATTAAACGAAAGAATGCGGTCTGTGTCGACGTACAACCAGGACTGCCTGGCCGACTGCCTCGTTGCCACCCTTAACACTGGGCAGCATCGTAGCTAGCGCACTACCAGAGGAAGCAGGGGGTCGTTTTTGGGGTTGTTGGATTTTTAATTAAGGGCGCGATGACTCCCACCAAGAATTCCAAGCATCGCCGGAAGTTCTCATAGCCTAAAGTCTCATAGGAATAACGATTCACAGGAAAACCAGAGAACCTCCCATAACGCACCCTTAAAAGCACACCCTTTCGACAGTACACACAAGTAGTATTTCATCGACACTCGCGTAACTATCTTCTGACTTCAAGTTTCTCAACGTTAAGGCGCCCTTGCGACAATTTCAAACCGCACGCGTCACCACTCAAGAAATCGCAGGGGTTGAAATCAATTTTTAACAGGGATGATGTTGAGTCGATGCCTGTAACAAATGCCGAGGGATACTTTTGCATCCCCCTCTCGAATAACAAGGATAGAAACGCACACTGGATATACGTCCGCCGAGGGTAGTTTTGATTTATAGAAAGCGGCCGGCAGATTTACGAATATCAAATCCACGTTTAGGGAGCAGCTTTCGCTTCATATGTGTATATTACCATAGGATTTACCGTGCCGAAGGGTGGCTAAACGGTGCGCATAAGTTTCAAAGTCGTAGGGCTTCTTCTTGTAGGTACGACCCACGAGGGTGGCCCCGAAACATTTCACGTTATTTATCCCTGCAACTCTTACCCACCTACAGTCATTCCACTTTACACTTCTGTCTTGAGGTAAGTTTCTAATTAGATAGTATTTTGATGGACGGAACCTGAGAACCTCATACTTATTTACAAAACCCCTCACTCCGCCAGTTTTTCAAATGCGTAAAATATTTTCAAACAACGGGGAGTCAAGAGACATCACAGTGATTTATGAATCATACAATATTATCCGGAAACCTAAGAGCAAAGATTTACCCTTGTATTTATGCGTAAGTATCGACATATTTCAGATGCGCCTTTAAATATTAAAAGCCGAGGGTGAGCGGCGTACCCTCACTTTATTGCACATGCCCCAAACATAAAATATCTTAATATTCAGTACGTTCTGATTTTCAAAAGCGAGGAGGTCGAGGAATAAATAAGAAAGGGAAGTAGAAGCGTCTATGCACTTTTTGTCGGAAATAGATATATGTATACGGTATAGAAGGTATACTTATACGTATATATATGTACAGCATTGGCGTCCCATATTCGCATACATATGATATATATATCATATGTATGCGAATATGGGACGATATATATATATATATATATATATATACATTGGTTACATGCATATATAGACCATAAACTTATTCAAATACTTCGGGGCTAGGATATCTAGAAACGTCTACCAAGATAATTTTCCCTCGCCTTCTCGGATGCTCACTTCAATCTCTTGGCGAATATTTGAAGAGGCCGGATCAAAGCACATCTGGTCAATTTCATCAACATTTGAATACGCTTCGTCTCCCTCCTTCCCACCCCCGGCATCGCCACCCACCACGCTATCCAGTACTTCGGTATGGCGGGTAATCAGTCTACGGAAGATTCAAGCGCTCATCTCTTCATTTGCCGCTTGGAAGAGGAAGGAGTAGTATCGAAGAATTTCGAAGAGGATAGACAGGAGAAAAGATGAATGAACGAGGAAGAAAGTAAAAGTAAGAGTATAGGAAGGAGAGAGATGAAAAAATGTGGGTTATTTCAATTGGAATAAATATACGGATACGTGGCTGAAGAAAAGTTTTAGAAAATAAAATGCAAGTAGGAATTAAATTGAGCGTGGCGAGTGCATCGAATGAATATTAGAAAAGATAATATTTCATGTAAGAGATAACGGTAAAGTAGCAATGGGAGAGATGGCTATCTGTCATGTAAAAGGGGGCGCATTGGTAGGGAGAGGTTTAAGAGGTACCCGCCACGATCAAAGCGTTATTTTAATTAGGCAGATTATACGGAAAGATAAAAATTATTAAAATTATTGCCCTAATGAAAGGGAGAAAGGCGAAGAAACGAGGGGGGACTTGGGCTCCTGGTGGCGGCAGAATGGCGGGTTTAGGGGATGCGTAATTAAACGGCAAGAGTTGCTTCCCTCTTTGCGTCGGCGCTTTAGGTTCTCCCCTTCTATTCTTCTATGATATATACGGCAGTTGCGGAAGATTGCTGCATAACTCCGATACGTCTCCACGGTTTTACTAATTGAAATGTCATGGGGTTGGATCGATTAAGTATAATGCAACGTTAAGTTTTGGCGGAAATTACGAAGAAGTACAGTGTCTGGTTATATATTTATAGGGGTATTGAAAAAAAAAAAGATTTGAAAAATTTTTTTTATTGGTTATGGTGGCCAAATTTTACAAAAACCAAGAGCCAATGGAACATCGATAAGAGAAGGCGTAGGTCTACCACCCCCCCCCGGTAACAGATCAGCCCGCAAACCGCAAGGTGCCACCACACCCCCAAAAACCTCCTCTGACACCCCCAGGGCCAATGATCGGGCCTAGCCGCCCCCAGACCGCAAACCAACCGCAAGACGATGCGCAGAACGCGTCGACCACGTACGCACCGCGCATTCCAACCACAAAACAAAATGGTGGCCCACCGCTAAGTGACTTTCCACCACGTTGATCTATGATTTCTCTATTTCAACTTATTCATTTCTATATAATTTTGGTTTATTCCACAATCATGCTTTCGGTAATGTCACGGAATGTAGATTGACTATTTTTAGGGTAGGTCAAACCGGTTTTTCAGCAATCTGGAAAATTCTATATTTTAATATCAAGCTTGGTACCGACCTATTTTTTATGTTTTACCGTATTTCTTCCTGGTATCGATATTGTTAAGTAGTTACCATGCTTTTTTTTCAGCCTTTTTACTTCGAACTAGACTCCTGTCCAGTCCTTCTCCGTAGAATTGGAGCCCCGTAGGATAGCTGGTACCCCTTAACGTGGCCGCTGTGGCACGTCTGGGATCCCACGCTCCCGTGGTGAGGCTGGAGGGGGTTTTTCAAAGAGGATCGTGGCCAGAGGAGGTCCGGAGAGTCTCGGTGGTTCGAGGTGAGGAGGAAAAGGTGGCCAGAGGTGGGCATGAAACGGGCTGGAGGTTGCCTAGCTACCGGCGAGACCCGGCCAAGATACTCCAAGATCTCAACTGCTTCAGCCTGGGTTTACATATTCTATCTTCACTTGTTAATCGTGTGAAGTCTTATCTCAGAGATGTAGTAAAAGATCATAGATACCAATGTATAAATAGGGAGATATGACTCCAATAATTTCAACTTCTCAGATGAAAATTAATATACTGCAGCGATGCGTTTTTCTCAAATATTGTTCATTGTTGCATATTCCATTTTTATTGGGTATTTTTCAATGCAATGATTGTTACATAACACTTTAGTGATGATTTTTTTGTTTAATTGTGGCCAAGCAGAAACATTTATTTCGATTTTAGAAGATCTCTGAGTTATTCCGATCCGCCAGTGGGACCAAGAGGTTTCTTTTGGTATACTTCTTGCTTGGAGTATCTCGTTCATATAACGTGGCGAATCTACTTGAGACGGAAGTCGTTTTCTCCTTATTTACATGCGTAATGGTCATGAAAGATTGACGTTATTTCACTCGTGAGTTCTCTACCCATCTCGAAATCTGTACAATAAAGGAAAAAAGCGAATCAAGATAGAGTAATAGAAAACACTTTTGAAACGGATAGAACTTCCAGTACTTGGCGTCCTGAGCCTGATTAATATGACCTTTAATAGGCTCATATCTTACCATTTTTTTGAAGACTTTTTTCTAACTTATATTATTGGATTGAGAAGGCAAAATCATGCAATAGATCCAAAAAGTAGAAATATTTTTTAGCAATTTTTGTATTCTAAATATAACGCTGATAAATATTATATAAAAAGAAATATGGAGTTTTGAATTTCTTAACTTTTTCTTAGGCCACTGTTACTAGTGTCGCCCTCGGGCGGAAGAACTAGCAAAGATCTTTAAGAAACCTCACACCCCATTTTCTCGCACCCTTCTTTAACCCTAAGAAATTCGCCCCCATGGGGTAACGTAGCTCGCGCTATCCTTGCTTTCTTAGTTGTCGGTAAGAATAGCTGGAAAAAAATGTTGATAAAGAAGTCATCTTACATAAAAAGTTAACATTAAAAACATTAATTATTTAGTAACATAAAATAGCTACTACTTGATAATTATTCAAGACACGTCAAAGTAATATTTTTTTTCTGTCAAGAGTCAAAAGGTCATATTTTCTTATGCCAATTAGAAAATGCCTAAAGCTTTTTTTTTTATATTTAGCATAACTTTTTACACGAACCTTATTTCAGACTTACCCCCAAGGACTTACCTAACGATACTTTCAAAAGCTGCATGGTATTGCGCAACTAGTCGGCACACACTCAGAAACCGAAAGACATGAGATTAGTAAGTAAGGTCGGTAAGAAAGGAAAAGAATAAGGGATGATTCTTAAAGAAGTGGCGCTGCTGGCAGCTCTAAAGTGTAAGAAAGTCAAGTTAAGAAGTCCTTAGTACCAATGTTTGCCACTAAGAGCAGTGGCGCATCAATACAAACCCTTAAAAAAAATCTACAAAATTACCACCATCAAAAAAAAACAACGAACTCCAATAAAAAAAGCTCGTAACAGAACACGCCTACAATTAACTGAAAATATTTGCAAGAATGGCGGCTTCAAATAATTGTCATAACCGTGAACATGTGAGGAACCAAAAATAATTATTGTCTGAAAACACTTTGAAGGAACAAAGGCTCGACACGGTAAGACGACTCCCTTACAATCGGTTAATTTAATCTACGCAAACATCACATAGATGGAAGGAGAGTCTGGCATATGGACCATGATACTAAACAAAGTAAAAGGGATGTAGTAATACAGTGGTAGAAGAGTAACATAGGAGTCGTGAGGGAAGTAAGGCTGAATCTGAGCAAAGGGATGGTGGAGAAGGATAATGCTTAAGGGGTGGCTTGAGGGGTCGACCGTAGATCTAGATACATACGTAAGTACAACAATATTCAAGGTAGTGCGAAGGAGGGATGTTTAGCATGTAGATGAAGATCTTGGTAATCAAGGGTTGCGGCCCCCCGGGCGTACTTCGTCAAGTCTTACTTATTTCTGAGCTTCAGACACCACTTGAAAACGGCCTTGCATAATTGTCGGCATACCTTTATACAACTCCCTTAAATGAACCTGCGTAAGAAAATGATAAGAACGAATAAGCGTATAAACCAATTGAAAAATAAAATTACATCCTTAAGGTAAAGGCTACAAGAATAATTATTTTCATTTTGAACAAAGGACTCGTAGAGTATCATAAGAAATATAAAGGGTTGATTCGTACGTTGTAACGTACAAGGGGTGCTATATGAAGCCGTCGGGATAGTCGCGAGTGACCGGTGCGCGTAACGATGACCTAACCCTCACAGTTAATAGTAGAACAGTGGAAATCAACCCCCCGGAAACTGATCCAGCATCCATATAACACCTACGACAAGTCAAGAGGAACCCTTATATGTGGCGTCACGTGTGTTCTACGCTGATAGCACAATAAAGTTACGTTATGTATTTATAAAATTATATA
>JARPRG010000521.1:362598-381203 GCA_031001745.1 Hartigia nigra
TATATAAAGGACATATGCATATGTGTGATTTAACATGAATATGTTACAAAATTTCAATATTTATTTTTTAGCTTTTCCATATAATCCATACGTCAAATGTTTACGCAAAGCTCATCACGATACCTAGACCGGTTACGTCAAAGAATGGTGGTGGGGATCCCGTTCTGCGATTCAAGGCAGGGTATACTCAGATAAGGATAACTGAAACTCAAAGGCACTTCGCGACAGACGTAATGATCCTGAAAGAAATCTTCTCTCGCGGCCTATTGAAAATTTAGACCATTACGGCGATATAATCAGTAGATGCGAAGCTCCGCATAGAGTCGATATTTTACAGATTACAAAGAAAAAATAATATGTAATCACATTAGTGACGATACTCACTTTCGCCCACATGGAAAGTTGGCTTCTGTAAAAAAATGATTGCCAAAACCAAAAAAACTTTGAAGCACAATAAACGCTTGCTATGGTTATGGCAGAAGTAAATTTTGGAATCGAACGCGCTCGAGTTGATCCTACCAACAAGATTAATCAGCGCCCTTCTAGATCGAATAGCTATAGTCAAATTAGGTTAGGGTGAACACCCCAGTCTTACACGAGCTAACTCTGCACGAAAATTCTCTAGACGATACTTTATAGTAAAATAATAACCCTACAGTCACGATATTTTAGAGGTTGAAATACTCGACACGTGAAACTACAAGTAACTTTACAAGAAAAATTGTATACGAAAATTCTATAGGTTTTATACTATAATAACTGTACATGAAGTTTTTCAATCTTTATACGAATAGTTCTGTACGAAAATTCTGTAAGTTCTATACTGTTAGATCTATAGGGATAACTCAGTGAATATTTCAACCTACACGTGTCCGTTCTCTACACATGAAATATTGACACCAGCATTTAATACATAAGATCTCCGTCTCCGATGCAACGGTAGCGCCTCTGGTGGGTAGATTTTGCATAAATATACCCTGTGGCGCAGCCCATGTTGATTCTATGAATTTATAGAGCGAGGAATCCGTTACGTCAAAATAGATCGTTCTAGGTTTGATAATTTGAATGTAAATAAAATGGCTTCGGCATTAAATCGCAACGCTTTCAAGCTTCTAACCAACGAACCATGTCCAGTTTGCTAGTAGACTGCACGGGTTGCGCATTCGTGAACGTAGCGACTCTGACTATGCTATTTGCTACGTGCTATTCTGTATACTCCATTATCTGTGCTCTATGCTACTCTCTGTTGCTCCGCCACTCCATTACGCTATACTGGGGATACTAGGTATGTATATAGCTATATATAAGCATTAACACACGTGAACTACACTCACCCTTAACCATCCTGCATATCAGGACGCGCATCTCCAGTTCGTAGTTCCTCCAAAACTCAATTTTATTAAAACTCTACACGTTTTGATAATTTTCCAAAATATTTTATATGTATCTCTCGATGTCTTTGTAGCGTAACATTCTTCTTTTTTTTTTCGTCATTTTGTTTCGGTGTTACTGATCTTAGCTTAATAAAAAAAATAGAGCATGTTGTAAACTATGGGATCTAAGTCAGGGATTTTATGTATATATGGGTCGAGAGAGACAGAATGAGTAGAGGGTTGAAATGTAGCAACTGTCCCGAGATACGGCAACGAGCTACCCCCAAAGTTTAATTAAATCTTTCACGAATTTACATACATACACCTCTGACGTGGGAAAGACCAGCAATCCCCTCGCGCGGAAAACCCTTTGTCGAGATTCGCGGTAGCTTTATGTGTGTACATCCCGAGACGGATTGTCGTTTTGTTTTGTTACCGTTGATATCCCTAGATACGTACATGCATAAGGGGAGGAATTATGAGCGACTCAAAAATGACTTTTTTACATAATGATAATACCGTGGAACTTCGATAACACGAACTTCTATAAGTCAAAAATCTCTATAAGACTATGAATCTTTTCATTTCCTTGATCTGCATCTCTATAACTTGAACACTCTAATACGTGGGAACTACAAGAATTTGAAGCATATTTCGTTTCCCTAGAGATTAGAGTTATCGAAGTTCCACTGTATACAAAATCTATGAGTAACATATATGCATTAACGTCACTGAAGAAAAAATAAAATAAATCTCATGTTCTAGAATTAATGAGGATAGTAAAATCTGCAAACGCTGAGAAATTGCATCTTCAAAGGGATTCATGGGAAGTATATTTTTTACAAGGTAAATGAATGTTAGGTACTGACTTCAATCATATGATAAAACGGTATCGTGTTTCTTGATGAAAATCTTGAAACGTATATTTTATAAATGGTTTCTGGAATATCAGTGTAATAATTGAAGACACTGTTGTATTACTTTTAAATACATTTTATTCGACTCGGTCAAAAACTACGATAACAATAGTCGGTAGATATGTATCAGAAATAATGAAAAACGTATTGCAAAAATGAATTATCGGTCGCGGGCATCGAGACGTGCCTGCGCTCAATTTTAAATACCGAAACTGATATTCAGCCTAATGAAGGATTTTCGTCGAAATTTTTCGATGTACGACGTTTTCCCGCCATAAAGCACGTAATCGTGTAAGATCGATTCTCTGCGAGATTAAAAATTAAAGACTATCGTTACACGACCCCGCGATTATGCGACAAACACTATAATGTCTTCGTTGGAAAGGAGCCTTTTTTCAAAGGCAACAACGAACAGCAGTGGATTGAAACAACAGGAGAGACGTCCGTATCACTTAATGCATCTTTTTATTAATTTTTTTTTTCAATTTAAAGATTAAATCAGAAACAGTATTAACTTTCCAATCCGCCATTGTCCGTCCATCCTAGTTATCTTCCCTTAAGATTCTTGAGGGATATTGCACTTGTACCCGCAATCATACATACATACATACATACATACGTACATAAATAACGTTCATATGCATTTATACTATGAAACATAATTAAAGAAATAATTCTCGCGTCGCGTCATTCGCAATTAATAAATCGTTCGATGAGAGACGATGATCTATCGTTCTATTCGTATATACAGTTATGTACATCTCTTTAGCTACCCTCACCCGATACTTCAATATCTCCATATCGCATTGTCACTCCCACCCCTCTTAACTTACCTTCTAGTAACACACTGTACCGTACCATATGCACGAATTTTTTTTTTTAAATCCGGAAAGCAATAGTTTCTGGATCGTTATTTTTCGAAATTTACTTACGGTTGTCAAGTCACCGTCAACCGTCGTTATATCAAATTCGAATTTCCCGCTAACAAGCCCAAACGGGAAACACGAGTACTTATTACATTCCTGGCGAAATAGCGAGGACATTTTTATTTTTTCACGTCACTATGTTATACCTAACTCCATTACAGGTAATGCCCAGAGTTTTTAATTAATTTTTCTTTGTTGTTTTTCTGTTTTTCACGTCCTGACCGACCACTGGATAAACTATATCGATGGGACACTGACGTCACTGGATAGTGTAAATCCCATCAGGGTGCACCCCAGAGAGAATTGAAATCGACTGGAAGATTGAATCCGTGATCGTTAATCTTCTGCTTTGAAATTTTCACCAGGTATTCTATGTTATCGTCCACTCAGTAAGGCCGCCATACGTTGTTATCAGGCCTAACTTCTTCCTGTCTCACGCTGCAGCTTTCCGCTACGACTCTGTGCTCCGCGTTCTCCGCATTCTGGAATTGGTTCCCATAGAGTTGCGAATAGAGGATGCTGGGTAGGACACCAGGTGTTGGAAAGTAATTTCCATAGTTTTGTCCAAAGCCTTCCTCGTGAACAGGACTCTCAGTAGTGCTGGAGTCCGTCGACAGTGACCTGGGCGAAACGTAGTCCTGATATCTCTGCGAAGTGCCAGACATCAGAGTGCTCAATGGATCCAATGGATCTGCTTGACCTGGTGTCGTCGTATCCGGTACCACTGTGACGTTAAGAATATAGGTAGACATGGTATCACCAAAAGGTCAGCTGACATAAATTCCAAAATGTCGTATAGGAATTATATACTCGTATGTCAAAGTTCATGGTATTTTATTATCATACTTACAGGAAGACACCGCAGAGAAAGCGTCTTGTTGCTGCGATGAACTACCTGTGGTACCAGAAGCCACCCCCGAACCCGCCGTGGAATCCGGCGCCGCAGGAGTGTTCATGGAAGCCGTTCCAGCGAAAGTGCTCAACGAGGAAGGTGGCGGTGGTGGCGGTGGTGGCGGAGGCGGTGGTGGTGGTGGCGGAGGTGCAAAAGGTGCTTGCGCCGCACAGGACGACAAGGGCCCTGGTAGGTAACCCGCGTAGCCTGCCGTACTTCCGTAGCCCCAGGAGTTGCTCGCGGTCAGACCGAACTGCGACATGTCTGTACAAGACGCGAGTACAGTCGTGTAACGAGATTGATGATCATTCTACGCGGGCGATGATAAGTTGAGAAGTCGAGATAGGGTAATAATTATTAGGGCAATGGGTCGAGATCATGTGCTTCACCCTGGAGACATTCCTGGAAAATGTTATGGTGTCGCCAGGATGTCGTTTCGTTAGTAGATATAGGTTGAATATGGTTAAAGGGTTGACAATGCCGTCGAGACGTTCTAAAGGATTCTAACCAAATTTTCTCTCTCTGTCTCTCCCTCTATCTCTCCCATTCTCTTTCGGGTGAACTCCTTTAAATAATAGGCCCTTTACGTGGATACCTTACGGTATCTATTTTTCCTTGTAGAACTTCAAAGAAAAGACGTTTGTGCACGTCGTTAAGAGAGACTGTTTGTTTTGAGTAAGCGTTCACGAGGAAATCAAGAAAGGTTTTATGGGAATGACAATTCTCTGTACGCAAAGAAGTGACTACCTATTTGTTTTATATGTTTTGATGATTCGTTTATTGACTACTTAGTGTACTGCTCTAACGAGGTAGATTTAAACATTGTTTATATAGTGCAGTGGAATTTTGATAATTAAATTTTTGTTAATTCCTTCGTTAATTAGAACGTTTAATGCTAACTATGCAAAAGTCAATCATGCGTGGTTTCAACGAGAAAAAGAACGCGCCGCTTTCGTGAAAAGGGATGATTTATCCCTCAATCCATATCGGCATCAGGACTGTCTATGTCGTAGAATCTATACTTTTATGGAGTAGCCACAACTCCCTCCATAGATTTTCCAATGAGTCAGGGGAAGGCAGAAACGTCGGCCTGGACATGGTCAGGGGTAGCGAGATCAAAGGGTTGGTCATCCCTGCGTAGGTTCAGCCAACTCAAATAACCAAGCTCGTCTCGCCATACTTGACTCGACTCGTCCCGACTGGCTAGTATCTACCTAACCTTAAATATTGGAGAAAATATCAAGTAAATTTTCCTATTCGTTACTTAAAGTCCTAATTGACAAAAAATTTAACAGATGAAAAAGAAAAGTCTAAACAATTCGTTAATCACTGTCGCTAAAAGGAAAATATGTAAATTACAATATCTTTCAAGCAACGGTGCAAGGGAGAAACGATCTGTCTGATAATCTATAGTGAACAAAGGAAAAATAAAATTGTTCATGGATAATAGAAAAATTAATAAAGGCGGTATTCGCACGGTAGGCATCTACTAGAGTGGTAGGGTTCGTGGTTAAACTCTTTTTATATTATCTACGAACTCGCGGATACCGAAGGGTAGTTGAACCTCACCTACGTCTCAGGACACCCTAGTAGACGTCGAGACAGCATCGACTCTATCGAGATTATTTTTAATTTTGTGTTCTGAAGTTGGTATACTATTGATAAAATTCAGTGTATACCAAAGGCACTATAGTCAGGTAAATATAGGGGTAGCATCGAACGTATGTACAAACTACAAACTACAAACAAGCTGGCACTGTACTAGAAATCTGGTATAGCAAAACGGGTACAGGCACTGCTCTCACCATCCCGCTGATTCTGCTCCCGTAGCAACCCCTTTAATATAATATTTAATCTAGCTTTGAACAGACTTGCGGTTTCTGCCTCTGCAAGCGGAGAAGCTAGCTCTTGAGCCTATCCTAACCTCCGCTATGCTTTTACGTAACGAAATCTCGGGTAAGGGTGGTTTACGAGATATTCTCAAAATTGCTGCTTGAAGAAAATTCTGGATACACTTAATTCCATTTTCGATATATACATAATCACTTCTTATATGCATCAAACCTATTTACTACCCTTATATGTATTTTGTTTTTAAGTTTTCAATTTTTTGTATACAAATTCTATATTATTATAATACTCACTTTGACAGTTGCCAGGCATTGCATGCCTGAATGACGACAACGGGTCTCGTGGTTGTAGCGGATTCGGCAAGGGTTGCAGGGGATTCGGCAAGGGTTGCAAAGGGTCGACCAATGGCGAGGCAAAGAATGGTCCACCTCGTTGGGAGGCAAAGGCGAAGGCATGAAACTGCTGCTGCTGCCCTAGAAGAGATAGCACTGCGATCAACCGTGCGCCTGTCCAATGGACTTCAGGCTCTAGCTGCCATTATCCTTATACTTTTCCCCTTTTCCTTTTACAGAGAGTTATACACTCTTAGTTCATTTTTCCAGCCTGAAGTCAGTCTACGTGAAAATCGTCCTTGTCCACTTTCATATAGACTTACTACCCTATCCTCCTCGACGATCTCAATCGATTACGAACCGCTGCTACTGACAACAGTGACAGTTACCAAGGCTGGGGATGATCAACCCTCTCTCACTCTCTCCAACCGAGAAACAGTCTACCCGAGAGACGGAAAGAGAGAAGGGTGAGATGTTTCTAGTGAGGGTGAGTAAGAGAAAGGGGTATCAATACATTTTATTTCCCTGCGACGGTGTCGGCAACCCAATTAAAGACGTCCCGACGTGCAACCCTCTGGTACCTAGTGTTCATCTGCAGGAGTAAAGCCGTGGTAGAATAGGTACGTAGGTAGTAGTATTTTAGTCTAGCTTGACAATATATATATATATATATAGTATAGTAGGCCAGATACGATGAACGGGATCCCGGCAGAACCGAGAAGGCACTAGAGACCATCCAGGTAGAGGCTGCAGGCAGCTAGAGGCCTGCCGTCCTGATAATCCAATCGAAGCCCTAATTCTAACTCGCAGCACGAAATTCGCGCTAGTTTGCTGAATAGGATGGTCGATCGGGAGACACAATGGCGCAACGCCGGAATACCGATGAAACGGCTAACGAGATCCGGTTAAACGACAGCGATTCGAGGATTCGTGTTCGTTGGAGGTAACTCGAAGATTCTCTTCAAGGGCGATTCCTATAGTTTAGTCTAACCTTAATGATAATTTACACGTAGATCACTCAGATTTTCGACACTGTACACTAATAACTTTGTAAGATCAATATATTCTTAACGAACAATCCGTTCGATAATATCCATCTCGATTAAACTCGATAAATTTTGAATAGTTCCGTGACATCCCTCAATTCTCCACGGTGAGACTTGATAAATTTAATAAATTATCTCATTCATTCCCCAAATTTATCAGCAGACCCTCTTCAGCACTACAGTACCATAGCCTAGGGTGTGTAGCTTGTATATCATTATGTGTCACCGGTTCAGCAGGAGGTCCTTCCTGCATATTTACTCCCAGCGTTATGTAACCCTACACGGTATGTATGATGGATAAACCGTAAATACTAATTAAAAAAATTGTCACTATCTCCAAATCAATAGTTCATTGATTTCATTGTATCGGAATCCCAATCCTCTACGACCCACACCTCTGGGGAATTTCTTTCTAGTAACCATCTGCCAGCGACAGTCTCTCTTTCCTTCGGGTTTCTGATGTCTTAGGACCTATCAACCACCCCATCATTTGGTACAGAGAAGACAGACGGTACACTTGACTAGGTATATATAGTTCCATACTGGATAGTAGAATATCCATTTCGCATTCCGATGCAACGAGTTCCCCAAGTATCAGGTCGATCGTTCACGAGGAATACCCTGGTAACCCTTCTCAATCAATTTCCTTGGTCCCGGGCGCCTTTCTATGGCGGTGGGCCACAGTAAGGGGGCGAGGTTTCAGTCCTGGGGTTGAATGTGTAATGAATTGGTTGTTTAATTAATTACAACCCTTCCGCAGACCAGCCGAGGAGCCATACCCTTCGGTACCGGCCAAGACGCATTCATCCTCACGTCAAACCATCGACTCCCAAAAAATCAAGTGATTTAAGGGCGATATTCGACACGCATCCCCTCCCTCTTCTCTCTCTCTCTCTCTCGTCCTTTTCTCTTGTAAGGGTGAATGACTAAAGTCATTTTTACGATATTTATAATGCATTAATCGATGCTCGGTAATTGATGGTAAAATTCCTTTACCTCTTTGCATCCCTTTTTTTATATTTTTTTACTCACTTATCTTTGATAAGAAACACCAGCGACACGAAACACTATAAAACCACACCTAAGAATGGGCCACCCATGAGAGATCTAAACCCTTTTATCTCAGTGTCGCATCCCTTAGAAAATTTAATACCCAGCATCGCTACACGATTTCGTACGGGTGGGTTTGTTTTAACGTGAGATGCAACGTGCCGCCTCTGAGGGGATGCTTATTTTTAACCCCTTTCTTGCGTGCCGACAAGACACGCGCGTTCTTATATATATGTATATATAAATATATCTAAAAGGGAGTAAGGGTGACGTTACCGAAAGGAATAAGTAAAATCACTTTCATCCTTGTCGATCGGTTCTCTAGAAATTGCATTCTAGTTCGAATTGAAGAAATATTAAGAAATCGAATTACTTTGCAGAACGGTACGAGAGGGACGAGGATATACCGAAAATTAGAATAAGAGTAAGAAAGACAGTACACATCTCGAGGACGATGGTGTCATAACGTAGAGTTACGGCCGGTGGGTGGTCCACAGATGCGGCCAACGTGGCGGATGTGGTCACGCTATACAGCGAAGCAGACTTATACCGTTCTCTAGACGGCGTATAGAGACCGTGGATATATCTACATACGTCTGGTTATTTTTGGTAGGTATACCGACGTAAGTTATACGCTCGTTAAAAGCCGATACCTACTCACCGAAAGAAATAACAGCGGCGGCCTAACGACTCGTTCTGTATAAGAAAGAAGTATAACAGCCCTTTCTGTTCCTATTAGAATTGCCTATAAATATCGAGTAGTTATAGACGTTGTCGTGCAGCCAACCAAGAAGATTTGGGAGAATTTATGTACACGTGAGTATTGCTGGTAGACGTACATAAGAATCTGACCCTATTTGTTATTAAAAATGGAAATGGAAAATTACATGAAGAAAAGACAAATGCATATGGAGCTTCTAGATGTCCTAGCTAAACCTGCTGAAGTCTCTGGTACTTTGTGGAATTCTTGGTTGGTATGTGTATAGTATCTGTATAGACCTAGGCCGCCATGAGACTTTATCAATGTTATGCGCTTACCATGGTTATAAATAATGGCCGTTGCGGAACTCGGAAGTACCGTTTGTGTATATGTATGTGGCCGAGTGTGTGTGTGTGTGTGTAATGGTCTGGAAGTACTTTGCGCTTAATCCATTTGCGGACTGGTACAAGACGCTTTGTGTATTTTCTAATATACATTGTCATGCTTATATTGTTTTACTTAATTTATTAGGTTATATTATAATACTTAATATCTAGTAAAATTGATAAGTAGGAATAACAATGCTTACAGTGATACTCACTGGTCTTGGATCGGGGCTCCCGTGGCCCGTCTACTGTCACCTTGATAGCCTTCGTGTAGGTCGCGACCTGAGGAGGCGTCGTCGAGACGGTTATGGTCAGGGTGAAGCTTTTTCCTATAAGAAAAAAAAAAAAACAATTTTTTTTTTATACAAAAGAAATATTTTATTCTCTTTCAATATCTTTACGTCAGAGCATATGGCACTGGGTTTCGGGATATCGAATATTTACTCCTAATACAATTTTCTAAGGAATTCATTAAATTGAATAACAAAATTAAATTTGTTTTTATTTGAATTTATTCCCATAATTTTTACATGCAATGGTAATTGCATCACGTAGGAATAACGGCCGAAAATATTTTCAATGCATTGTCGAATTATCGTCACTCGACCAGTTCGCGTCACTAGGAGTCCATGACGTTCCCGTCGCAAGGGGAAAGTTCGTAAACGCGGTTATCTCCAAACTCCGTGTAACGAAATTATATAGTCGGTAATGTATCGAGGGTGCGACGTCCGCGTCCCGACGCGCCGCGTAGACTCTGAGTTAAGAGAATGGCTGGGCGTTATGCTAAAAAGGTTCGTAAACTGGGAATAATGTCGCGGAAAAAGTGGCGTTGTCACGCGAAATGTATGGCGAGCCGCGATACTGGACAAGGGATGAGGTTACGGGGGTGGACTGGATGTATACGGGAGCATAGGGGAAAGGTTAAAGGGCATGGGGATGGTACACGCAGAGGTTCACCGCAATTCCAACCCCGAGTATCTCCCCGGCGTACTCAACGAGCGTAAAAACGAAACACCACCCCCGGAAACACGCACGTACCTACGTAAACCCTGGACTACCTGACTGCCTGACTGTCTGACTGGTTGGTTTGGATATGGGGAGTGTATATCAGAGCACGCACTCGGTCATAACATATATGTAAAATTGTTTCGCTCAATATTACAGTGGTTCGTCGATCTCGAATTTACCCTGATCAAAACTACCCCTTGTTGACAGTATTGATGGACCATGAATGTGAGCCAGACTTTGTACGCGTATGACGAAAGCAGTGAGGCTTGAGACAAGGGTGATTTGGTTGAGGAAATGTACACATCGTATTGACTTAGGGGTGCAGAAATCGGTATCGGTATCGGTACACACCACACGTACTAGATGGATATATCGAAGCTCAGAAGTAATGGGAATAATGGCGATTGTCGGCAACCGATGGGCCAACCCCGTGGCCACAGGGTGGTTTGCCACGCGAGCCTCCCTGTTTCCCTTGTGAACATTTCCAGTAGGGGGTGCACGTTTATCAGTCTACGAAGTCGAGTCACGCTATCGTCGAACAGTTCTGCAACTAGATGGTGTCTGAGACTTATGTTTGCTACTTTAAGTGTAGGTTGCTGTATGAGCTAACGGTTGGGTATCACCCTCGGTGCCAGTCGGTGACGAGACACATTATAAAAGGTGATTCTAACCTTTGTCGTGGGTCTAGAATTTCTGAGATGATAAAAAAAAGGGACGTTCGTTTTTTTTTTCTTCTTAAATTTGTCAGATATTAGCTTGGGACTGATGATCTTTTTTTTTCAGGACTGGATGACAACGTGAGACAGTAGGGTGAGAGTTCGTCTGGGACGTTGGAGGATCGTGAGGAGAGTCTAAACACTTTTTGGTATAAATAGAACGTTACGGAATTAGAAGACGTATAATTTGGGACCACAGGATTTTCGTGAATAAGCAGTTTTTCAAAGGTTTCTTCGAAAACTAAGATTTTCTTAAGGGTGCTCACGTGTTTTTCGTAATCAACGAATCTTACATTGTTACTTTGAAATATTATACTGATTTCAAGTACTTCGTACGTCGACTACCTAAATGATCTATCTCATTAAAGGGCTTAGCTGCAAGGGGTGGATTGCGATCCTACGACCCTTCGAAGTAGACCTTACCGCGATGGAACAGTGGCGTCACGGACGAGCACGAGGGGGTTGCGAGCTTATCATCGATATTGCAAAGTTCTTGGGTTGTTCGGAAGTATACGCGTAGTATGTAGGCGGGTACGTCAAGACACCCCTTATGTATTTTCACTACCCCTATGTTAAATTAAGCACACCGTCGAGGCATCCCTTTTGACAAGACCCACCTTACGTTACTATTATGCCTGCTAGTATGACTATAAATTTTCACAGCAGTATTTCGAAATTTCGAAAATAGTAATTTTTCAAAATCCCAAATACAACTACGTATTACGTAAATTGAAAGAATCTTAAGATAGGCTAGCAAGGTGGCAGCGGGCTAATAGTGATTCCTGAATAACTCAGTGTAGAGTGTTCCAGAACAGTAAGAGGGGTTGATGTACCAGTACGTTGCCAGGAGCGCGTCAGTCATTTGTCTGGGATTAGCTCTCAATTGTTTTCGCTGATGCGCGGAATTAACATAAGCTAGGATGAAGGATGTAGAAGAGACCTAGGCTAGAAGAGTAGGCTTCGCCTTGGCTCTTGTTCTTCGTACGACTCGCTGCTTGATTATTCCTAGGACTGGGCTGTCTCTCTGGAATTGTTAATGACTCTCGTGTCCTCAAAATAGAAATCGCTTACTTGGGCTCTGTTTTGTTAACTACTCAATACTTCTGATCGTTGCTTTAATTTTATTCCGTCTTATCATAGTGATTTAATCAGTGATCTAATTTTTTCATTGGATAGTGTGCCTATGCTGAACTATGATCTTCTTGAGATATCCCCCTTCTGAGAATTAACTTACAGATTGATATTAAAGCGGTTAGCGAAGAAGCCACTGCGGGATTGGGAAGCAGCAAGAGAAATTGAAATACCGTCGCTAATAACGTTAATTAAAACCTAACTAAAACCTCAATTAATATCATCTCCCTCTTGCCGCCTGTGGTGGTTCGAGCGTAACGCAGTGCCGCCCTGAAACCACCCCCTTTTCTTTGGTGAAACTGCCAGTGTCGGTAGTAGCAAAAGGAGCACGAGGAGGTGGTGGAAACGAGAGTTAGCGAAATAGGTGGGTGGGCGGGTGTTAAGGGTGGAAACGGTGGTACCGACAAATAAATCCCATTACCCACCCCAAGAGTCGAGACGTAGTCTCGGAAGCCGAAACCCAACCCCCGTCCAGTAGAGCAGCCCTTCGTCTTTTACCCGTCGGCAAGCCGAACACCCAGAAAAATGAGGGTGTCTCAAGACGTCCGTGACCTACCCTTACTACTACGCTATGTCTGGGTTGGTGGCATTCTTTGAGAGAGGGTTTTGAGACTTCCTGCTTTTGCTCCTGACTTTCTTTATCATCCCCTAACGTTAAAGCCTTTCGTAGATAACCCACTCCAAACTTTCATTGTTCGACGCTTGGTTACAGTTAAACGGAGGAGGAAGGAGCACGGTGGTAGAGACTTGGAAACTTCTGGAAAACTTTTCACTTTTATGAATGGGAGTTTCTTTGGTTGCGACAAACTAGGACAAGGCGAGTCGTGCGTCGCGCTACTCGCGTGCCCTCATCTCCTAATATAAACCTAGACGAATGACAATAATTAGAATAAACGTTTGAATAACTCACCCCGTCCGCTCCTCCCGACGAACCTCAGATCATTGAACTTCGCAACTTGATTCTTCATAAGGGCAGTAGAATTCCTCAACTCGGCACAGCAATTCTCATCGTTACCAGCACGCACGGTAACCAGAGTGCCATCGCCTACCTCTCCAAGAGCTACCACCTTGAAAGCCACTGGTAGCGTTTTATTCGATCTCCAATGCGCTGGTAGAACGGTGCACACAAGATGCGGCGAACCTGCCGATCAATCGTGATCCGTCATCGTCAGAAGTCATTCTGTAGATTAATTTTTCTAGATCATCCCCCATCCGGGTGATCGATAAATCCCAATATTTTTTTCTTTCAATTAAAATTGGTATCTGTCACTTTTAAAAATAATTTCACTATATCACCATTTCTCTTCCAGTCTCACCTGTCCTCACGAGCTCCCCCGGATGCTCGTTGACAAAGTTCCCCAGGGTCCTCTCCGCGAGGATGTCGCTAGTCATCTTGGTGTAGGCATCAGTGAGAGGCGACACCCCCGACTCGGGAGATGCCGCCGCCCCGGGGGCAGACGCCCCCGTCAATTGCATACCGCTTTGATGTATGCTATTATCCGTTCCAGCTGTCGAACCCTTTGCCCCCGATCCTCGAAGCGTGCCACTTCCAGATCCAGTTCCCGTCGCCGAATTTACACAGTCACCGCCGTTACAGCGGCCGAATATATCCATAGGCAGTCAGAACATTGGGTGAAACATGGTCTCGGGCCGTTTTCTACGTGCGCCGGGACGCTCGAGGAACAGGGGGTGACCTTGTCAGACACTGGGATGATTATTGATGATCATCCTGGTCCCTCTTGGTTAGCCTATAATTCGGTGATACCAACTTGTCACTTGTCTTTATGTCCTTGCTATTATTTTTTGGCATCTAGAGAACCTAAGAATGATCTCACGCTCTATGGATAATCAACGTCCCAGAGGATCTAGGTAACTAGTCGTTTCAATTTTAGGATCCCAATAACATCTTCCACGTATTACATTGCTCTCTCATTTTCTCTCTCATACTTGTCTCTATGATGAAGTCTGACTCTCTTTTCCTTTCATACAGAATCGAGTCTATTTTCGAAGAACCCAACTACTGTACCTATAATAGATTTATAAGAATCATAACATTTTTTCTTATTTCATTAATCATTCATTCTCACTATGATTTTCCTATAAATTGGAGAACAAGCAGATGGACTGCTTATGTGTAGAATATCGAACAAAGTATAATTCCTGATTACCAAGAAATTATCAAGCGTAATACTTTTTGACAGATATCAATGTCTTATAAAAGTCACAAAGATAACATTTTAAGGATCATTCTGACAACGCCTACATTTATTGGGTGAGAATGAAATATTGGACGAATAAAGTGGAGACATATAAGTACGAGTGGATATGAAGAATATCACGGATAATACGTATTACATTGAATAGACAGTATGGTGAATATAAAAAGCAGGAAGAAAGAGAAAAAGGAAGCAGGAAGCGAGGCAGGTCGGGGTCAGGGGGTGCGAGTGCCACGTCACACACTTTTCACGCGGTGCTTTCATGACGTCACCGTTCATTCAGTAATTTTTGCGCACGTCAGTCGCGTGACAAGGGGGCACGGGGGTTTAGGTAGAAGGGGCAGTTTGCTGGCAGTGGGGGTAAAAAAATAGGGGAAAAAGAAGAGCCGGGGAGTGTAACCCCAACCAATACGCTGCCGCTACGCACGACCGCCGCGTGTCAAAGTGCACGTGGTACTTTTATCCACGTTGCCCAGCGCCTACGGAATTCTTTTATGCTCGTTCGATTCAACAGTTTCTCTTGATGTTAATCATTTAAAAAATACAATCCTTCCACTTGATGATCCCGTCGGGTGATCCCTCTAAGGATGTACAGTTATACCGATGACGAGAGCGCGACGAATTCGAACCGACGGAAACGCTGATTAAACTGATGATAACTCGATTGGAGGATTATTTTATTATATAAAAAAATAGTTTCTCATAAGACAGAACAGATTGATTGAATTGTTTTAAAGTGTAAATTGCAAAAAAAAAATTTCACCATTTTCTAAACAAATTTTTTCAATTATTTATTCAAGCATTAAGCTGGTCTAAGATCCTCGCTTTACTTCGCATTCAAATCTCTTCGCGCGACTCCTTCCCTGTAAGATTTTCTAAGAAAATAAAGGAAACCCAAATCCCGTCCTGGAAGTCTTTACGAAGTCCGATCATCCTTCAGGATTAAGTACAAGTGGAAATCTGCACTTTCCTCTCACCTATAATTCTTGGTACTCTGATATCCTGAGGGAATGTATTTGACAATAAGTATATAAACGCGCTTGGAATTTAATTATCAAATATTTCATTCGAACACTGGAGAATGATCGATAAGCCGAAATTTCATATGACACCTAGAATTACGTCTATACTCGATACAACGATCAATCCTTAAAACGATCCTTTGATTATAATCAATCAACCGCCGAAAAATCCATTCTACATATGCATAATATCCATACGATAATCCTTGCCGATTTAATCCAATCCATCCATCTAAACCCAAAACACAGTGTATATAAACTTCACACTCAAAGCTCCTAGGGCTTTTATCACGTCAAATAATATTCACATACGTAAACGATCACTCAATCATTGAAAAATCACAATGATCCAGAACCGATTTCTTATAGATACAAACAATCGCGTTAATACAGATCCAGAATACAATACGAGTATATTAAATCCTCAATGAAACATGCGTTATCAAATCAGTTATCAACCCTTGAAATTGTCACGTGTTCCTATATTCTAGATCTGTCTTAACGTCTCCACGGTTATTCACGTTTGTAACGCGATACGTCTTACGAGACACTGTACGATAATAAAATAATACCACTTACGTAAAAAACGCGTGTAACAACGTGTGCGAAATGCAAATTCCAGTAGCAGTGGAAATTTTACGCGAATATCGCGGCGGAGTATTTGGCTTTGGAAGTCGACGATGCGTAGGGGTTTGTGGCTCGCGGCTCGCGGAACCCGGGTATTTAGGTATACCCGGTGGGCCACTAACTATAATTTGGGCGGTACGTGTGAGGCAACAGCCGTTGACGCACTGGTCCATGCCTACACACGCAGCATCCCTTTCCTCCGTGGCGTGCTGTACTCTCCCGTCCCGTTCCATCCCGTTCCGTCCCCTCATACCCCTCCAGTGACTACCCACCCTACCACTCTCTACCCACCTCACCCCCTGGTCCATACTCCTGACCCTCCTTCCCCTCACGCCAGCTTTCATCCTCTCTTACTCACTGCCACGTTTTCTCTCCTTCTAACCTTACTTTCTCTGGATTGGTTCGCTCTCTCGACACTCTTCTCTATCGCTTTATCTCCCACCGGACTCCCTCCCTCTAACCCTCTCTAACAACTCTACCTCTGGTTCACCCTATAGTTACTCTCTCATTCTCTATAGTGCTCTCGCTCGCGATGCCCCTGCTCGATGCCACCCCTTAGTCACGACCTTCCGAACCCCTTCAACCCTTTTGCGGTACGGCGCGTGCTGGACATCACTGCCCATCCTACAACTTTCGGATATTCCGATCGAAATTCTTTTATGATTTATACCACTTTTTCACATTTTTGAACTTGCTGTTAACATTTAACGTTTTATTTTCGGTCGATTATTATTGGAGATATTTTTATCTTTACTGTGAGTAGTCGATATGTTTCATTTCTTTTTGCTCGTACCGTGGATGGTCTTTTATAGTAATTAAGTATCTATTTATATTCGTGAAAAACACGTGACAAATGGAAAAGTTAAACTTGTACGAAGTTCAGACAGACAGACCTAAACCTATTGCAAATCGGCGTCACAGCGTGCAAGACTGTCAGTGAACGAAGCACGGCTTTTGTCGATTCTCATAGACGAGACGGTGACAAACAACGAGCGCATCCCGAAGCTTCGAACAGCATCCTATTGACAAACGACCTAACGCCCATGTTGAACGCTGCATTCGATGAGATTCGAATTATCTCTGGCGAAGCTTGTCAATGCAAATGTGCCAGCTACATTCAATTACCGCTCGTCACGCTCGGATCAACGTCGATGGTACCTGACCTCTAGAGCGCAGCTACTCTTCTTCCTCGCTCGTCAACTACATCAAACGAGAATCAGATAAAACGTTGATTCAGGAAGATCAATGGCCAGATCCTAATAAATGGATAAACCTTAAAAAAAAATCTGATCCAACCTTACAGACCTAATATAAGTGTTCTTGATGATCTCGCATCTTCTTCCCTTTCACGACTACCATTCTCCTTTGAACTGGTCATCGTGAACATTCGCTCAATCAGATCGATCAGTTCTGGTTCACTATTTCTTTCGTCACTGCTGACGTCATTGCACCCATTTCAACGACACTCTTGCACTTCTCGGCGACGCGTGATCAACCAGTGGATGACATGTTCCCGGTGACTATGTGGTTCTAATGAAACACTAAGGGTGCTGTAAGAATAATAATGATATTAAGAGTTGTACTGTACAGGGAACCGTAACGGTAGCAGTGAACGACAAGAACGGTAGCAAGATTCGTAGCGCGCGAGTACTACCACACTGTTCCCATCCTCCAACGTTCATCCTCATCCTCCACCACGTCTACCTCTACCTCCAGCTCCTGCGGCACCTCCTCTACGACCTCCACCTCCTGTTTCCTCCACCTAAAACATCCCCTAGCCGGCCCGGATGCCAACCCGCTAGTCCCCTCTCGTGAAATCCGCCCTTCCTGGCTGCCGATTCTCCCCACCAGGATCTCGACCGTCAGAACCGCCGACGTAGAAGGGGCACGACGAACATGTGTAACACGTAGCCTTGATTACATGCGGGCTTGTAAAAAATTATTATTACACCCACTTGCCGATTTTCTATAAAAATTTATTTTTTCACAATTATTTTTCTTCTAGAAAAATAATACGAATGAAAATGTATAATTATATAGTCGGTACGAATATATTTAGGTTAGGTTAGGTTTTAATTCTACTTTTAATTTTATTTCTGTATATAAATATTCGTATTCGAAAGAACGAGTTTATTTATCACGTTACAAGAATGGTCTCTAGACGTTTATTGTACTAGCTGCAACAAAATTCAAGATAAACACCATGGTTACCAGTACACGTGGAAAATTACTCGCGTGGCTATTGCTAAAAGTAACCGTGTCCATAAACTAGGATTTATAACAGTAAAAACAAAGCCACGTATAGAAACCAAGTACATATATAAAAACAAAAGACTCTGTTTATATAAATGTATTCTTCGCTATAGAACAATCTATCAAGTAGTTTTCAGTAACAGTGAAGATCGAAAAGTC
>JARPRG010000521.1:381303-412766 GCA_031001745.1 Hartigia nigra
TCTGTTTATATAAATGTATTCTTCGCTATAGAACAATCTATCAAGTAGTTTTCAGTAACAGTGAAGATCGAAAAGTCATCCTGAAAGGATTAACTGAAATGTGTTTCTCTTTGAGATAAGTTCATATATACGATTTAACTAAGAGATTTCTGTATTCGAGTGACTGTTTGTCGATAATTTAGAAAATTCCTAGAAAACATCATCTTTATTCTTGAAAGTGTATAAGGAGTTTAACGTTACCGTTATGTGTATTGCCATAAAAGGAAGGACGCAGTAACGTAAGTAGAAACAAGGAAATTCCACTTTTCTAACATGCAAGCACGTTTCTCCCGTTCGCTTGGTCTCGAGGCGCGCAAGCATAAAGCCACGGGGTATTCTGAATGGTAGCGGTGGCGGTAACCGCAGAATCGGAGGCAAGATGGCAAAAGTAAGTCGACTGAGGGAGAGTAAGAGGTTATGTAAAGGGGCGGTACTATGACGTGGCCAGCCCACCGGCGCATTCTCGTATCCTCTAAGATCCTCGTAAGCTCCGGGCGAAAACATGGGACCTCCAAAAGCTTCGGAAGAATATTTTTTTTTATATCTCGTGGACTATAATAATAATACGATAATATACTGCAGGTATTAAACATATCAAACTGACCAGTATAGAGGCACGTTATACGTAAATTGTTAAGTCAAACCGCAACGAGATTTTCCAATGTTCGCTTTTCGTTTCCGTGAACAAACAACTAAGATCCAGGGGGTTAAGGTACGAGGGGAAGAGAAATCCAAAAATTTGTCGGAACACCACGAAAAGTCTAGAATAAACATATCCTGAACGGTTAGTAGCACTCGGTGACTGGAGTGAAGTCGATGGTGGGTTGAGGGAGGTGCAGGGTACAAGGGAGTCTGACGAAGAGGCGACGAGGGGGTGGTGTTCGGAGCTTTAGGATGGGTAGGGTACGGGAGGTTTGCGGTTTGGGAGGGTTGGCTCTAGACTCCGTGTGTATGACGAAGATGGGTATATTGGACGCCGTGGGAATCGGCAAAAGAGGGAATCCGCTCGTAGCTAAAAGTAGACGCGAAAAGCTCGTACGTCGGATGGAGATCGAGCTTCGCGTCGCAACGATGCTTCGCGTCGGACAGCTGTCGGTGTGATCGGTAGATAGTGTGAAGACGAGATGGTTGGAGCTGTGGAAGAAAGTTGATCGGTAAAGATAGAGAATCAAAACCTGATGTTATGTAGACTGTAGCTGAACATGTACTAGATGTAACTACTGATAGTTATTTATGGCGAACGAGTTGAGTTGTAGATAATTTGGATTTTGGTATGAATGATCTTAATTTCGTGTTGATTAGTGTTGAAATCATTAGTTAGTCGGTGGATATTTAAGTAAATTATTCGATAACGGATTATTTAATGTTTTTGGGTAAAGTGATACTGAACAATGGTGAAATTTATGTGCGATTAACGCCTGTATTTATGTAACCCTGTTAGTACGGAATTATAAAAGTTGCCTAGTGCTCAGGGGTTGACGTAAGGATTTTTGTCGGATAACAACGTTCGGTAAGGATACCATTACTGAGACCGTTATGTTACTGTCTTACCGATATTTTTGGAGACTTTTTAATAGAGCAAAAAGCTTAAATTTTGTCATTACAACAGCGTAATATATAAATTATTTAAATAAAAAATAATGTATTAATAATGATGGGAAATGTAGAAAACATTATTAATTTTTTTCTCTCCCATGTCCGACGATTATGATCAGTTTTATTTGGGCGAAAAGAAGAGCACGGTAGATCGAGCAGTACATTCTCGTTCACGGTTCTTCCCACAGATGGCGGCAGTAGTACAGTTTCTCATTCGAACTCTGATGTCTCCTCATAACCAAGTTTGTGACACACTCCATCAGAACTCCTGTAAGCAATTTCACCAAACACTTTATAACGAATATCAACAGCTAATATCATTGTAAGACAACACATAAAACATATACCAAAATGAACTCTTCACCACTCTCTTCCTCTCTCTCTTTCTCTTTTGCTTTACCCTAGACTGTGTACACCGTGGTGGCTTAGTATGGTTTAGCCATGTTCCGGGCAGTTTGTCAGTATCGGTCGACTATCCCATCCACCCCTATAGTCCAGCGCCATCACCGCCTCCTCTTCATTCACCCTCACCAGCAGAACCTGTCCCCGCAGAAGCAGCAACTATACGAGCGGACCAATGTTTTGTTCGCGTGCGATGGACGCGTCGCCATAGCGACCGGCGGTTGTTTATTATTGCGTCGAGCGGTCGGGCTTTAGGGAGGAGATGCAAAAGGTGTAGTAGTAGTAATAGTACTAGCAGTACTAGTAGTAGTGCCGTGTTGGTAGGAACATGTAGAGTGGGAGGTTGGTTCTCCGCTTGGAAAAGGGGTTGCGGGTTGCATTGGTACTAGCTATGGAAACGTTCGAGGGCGAGAAAATATCTCGTTCTCTCTACCACCAACCAATATAATAACCAACCTGCCTGCCAGGTTACCTATAGTCTCTCTTTCTCTCTCTCTCTCTATCCTATATACATACTATATGCCTGGATGCTTGACTGCTTATAAACGGCCTGGACTCGGACTCCGACCCTCCTGACTCAAACTGCACTCGCTTGGAAAAACACCCAACTACCCGAACTCTGCGTGGTAATGAGAGTTCGATAAAGCGCCGTTACCAGCTGGACGTGAGGCGATTTTTCACGAATGGTATACAAACCACGGGCATCGATCTACCCTCTAGTGTAGTTACGCGCTTTATGGCGAAGAACGACGTACGTCTGTGTTTTAATAGCTAACCGGTAAGCCGGTCGTGCTGTATCAGATACCTAGTCAGTTTAGTCAGTTAGTCAGGCAGTCTGACTAACCAGTGATTGACCTCCCTCACCTGCATCCACCAAAGCCGTTATTGGTGGTTAGTGCTCTCGCTAATTAAGAACCGAATCGTGGCCACGCAGCTGGCGTATGCAACCCGTGTCGGCCTGGGATACGAATTATTAGCTACGTAACGAAGCCCAAGTTGCCTGAGTTGTGACATAAGGTAAGCAGGTATGGTCAGGTATGGATCGTCGAAAAAATAATATCGTTGGTTCTTGATGATTTACGTAGATTGTATTTATTACATGGTTATTATATGAATATTTCTTTTGGATTGTAATTGAGGATTTCATGGAACGGGGAAGATGGGGTAGCTTCGTACTTTTTTGGGAGAAAAGATGCTGGACACGAAAGCTTTTTCATGGGGAGAGTTGCAACGTTCAACAATGTCCTTGGGTCAGCAAACGGATGTCCGGTGGCTCGGTATCACTCCTGGAATCAGTCCCGTCAGCGCCAACACCTCTGGGAGCGTCCCGACGCCCAGTCGCGAAGGGAAGCGAATAAGACAAACGGCAGTAGACAAAGAAAAAAAATAAAGAATAATGCAGATATAGTTTGACGTGTTTCCACTTAAAAAAAAATAATTAAACATTAATTGCACCTCTTGTCTTCGTCGACGTAATTTTTTCCATAAGGGTGCACATTATGAACTTTGAGGTCGTATAATTTAGGTTAAGCGTTAACCGTGTAAACGTAGAGATCCTGCCGCACCTCCAACGCAGTCCGATCGTCAACATTTTCCCCAGGTTGCAGACTGCGGCATCCGCTCACCTGCTTTTATTCATAATTTACTTTGTTCCTTTTCTCTCTCTCTCTTTCTCTCTCTCACTCTTTCTCTGTCTTCCTCTCTAGGCCACCAAGCTGCCTAGTCGTTTTGGGGCTAATTTACATTTACGAGCGAGATCGGCTAATTGCCGGTTAACCGGTTGGCCGAGCGCACACGTTACCTACCATTTACAACAGTCCTTCCTTTCTTACCTAATATTAGAATCGAAACAACTGTTACCTACCCGTGAGAATTTCCATAAAGCGCAATATACTAATATTACACAAGTACAGAGAACCTCGCGACTCCCTTAAATTCCTATTGCTCACCCGCAACGCTGCTATTACCTTTATAAACTCCCGGAAAATATATTCCGTCAGTGACCTGACTACCACTATTTGTCACTTTACTACCCCTTTAACGATTTGAACATTACGAGTATCCCCGAATTCTCGACCTCAACCCTTCTATATTTCCCAATGACTCGACCAATATTCGGATAACCCTTACTAATTCTCAGCATGACATCCTATAGGATATTCAACCCACTCATTTTGAGTTTTTCATTAATTAACCGTCTGCATATAGTATATCTACAAAGGTATACAGGATATTTAAAATTATGAAAGATATCTAAAGTTTTATAAACAACAAATATAATTAAGGTTAATTTTTGTCACGATATAACATTCAACAGTTTACCAAGTAATTAGTCTTTAGTGTTAATACTAACTGAAGAATTTTCTTTCTGTTGACTATACAGTAAAGGGGTTGACACGAAGGAGAAATTGCCGTCATGGACGAGTGACAGGTTCCTCCTGGCATGAAGCTCGTTTCGGCACAGCGATTGGGCACACCAGGGTAGCGCAACGCTCATGGACACACGTGCGTGTTCATCCTGTGTACCGTGGTCAAACACACCTAGGAAAATGCGCACCCTGTCCATCATTCCCTCATAGCAGTATCGTCGGTGACCGAGCAAACACCCTCATTCTGTCCCTGCTTCACGCACATTCCAAAAACCACCCTATGATACAAACACTCTATACGTACTAGTGAATTAAAATTAGACTTTCTTATAATGACATTAATAACACCATATATAGAATTTCAAATATCACGCGTACACAGATACGTTCTCTGGCTCTACGTCACTATATAGTAAAGTACATACAGAGTTTCGCTCTACCGGAAACAAATCGAAGTTAGCTTAGTTTTGGCTTTACCGACAACTTCCTAGAAGAATATGATAAATGTTCTCAAAGGAATTCGATGAGATTCGATATCCGGCGAGAAGTTGGCCGCGAGTCGATGCACTCCTCGTCGAGTGTATACAGTACTGTACATAGTGTGTGTACGAATGGGGTGCATTTCGTGGTGTCCCCGGTGTCGGGGGTGGTTCGCCAGAGTGTACCGCGGGGTCAGAGTGGGAAGGGGTTGGCTCCGGGTTGGGGGGGGGGGGGGCGGAGGGTTGATGGCGCGAGGGTATTTGTTGGCGCGAGTGGCTAGCCAGTCGGATTACCACTGAGTATGAGAGGGTGGGTATAGGGATGGTTCAGGAGTTGGGGAAGAGGAGAGTTCGCGGCGGCACAGTGCCACTCAACGAAAAATGTTACCAGAGTGAGAGTGAGAGAGAGAGAGAGAGGGAGAAAATGAGCGAATGTACGAGTGACTGAGTGAGCGAGAAAGGGTGACTGGGTGGCAGGAAAAGGGTGTACGGGTCAAAGAGGACAGTGAGCGACCACTACTGGAAAATTTACACGCATCGCGAGCACAAAGTTGAATGGCGAAGGGTTAAAAGAGCATCGCTAATGTCCCCCAGCTCGGTTATTTTGTGGATTTTTCTATACGACTACCGAAAACTTTTCACATGCGATTTCACTGTGGCGTAACTCTTCGCCGTATCGTTTATTTCCTTATATTCATCTCTGCAGCTCTGTGCTTCTCAATGATGCAATGGTTGCAATTAATTTTTTTTTAACATACAAATTTTTTACGATTTTTGAAAATTAATTTTCTCACAGCAAAGTACGCTATTCAAGATAGTTATGGGAAGTCCATTAAAGGTGAATCTTCGCTGAAGGTATCTCGAGGGTTAAACCGAAACCTGACCGGCCGCAACGTAACGCTAACCCAGTAAAATAGATAGTGGGAAGCACGCAGAATCCATCCATATATCGCTGGACCAACAAACCGACCGAATCTCGACAGGACGGATGGGTAGGCCGCGTGCACCGTTGCCACTCGACATATATATACTATACGTATCTACATACGGAGTACATGCATATATATATATATATATATGCATGGATTCGAAGGTATACATGTGAGTGCTCTACATGGTCATACTGGCGGCAGTGGCTCGGCACTCCGCAAATTTTCAACCCCTATTCGAGCTCGTTTTTGCCGCGTCCACCGCCAGATCAATGGGGTTGCTAACACGAGTACGTATATATGTCCGTCGACCGCCCCCAGTCACTCTGCAACCCCCCTGTACCATCCGCTGGACCTACCCATTCCCTCATTCTATAGGAGCCTCCCGACACCACCCACTTGAAAACCCCTGTACACTACCCTTGCTCTTCTCGTACAGGGTGATTATAAAGTTTCGATACGTATCGTCGAACGATCTGGTGGATATTTTAGAATTTTTTTTTTATCCACGTATAACCTGATTTTAATGATGCGGACAGTTACTCCATATATCATCCCCTGCTACAGGGGTTCTTATATCCGTGCTAGTACTATTACAGGGTCAACGGTGTATACGTTTAAGTGATACCTTTTGATGGTATTGTTTTGGCAAAATTATTTGAATGTTTTTTTATGTATGTTACACAACGATATATACATGTATATACTAATGAGGGTGCGAATTTTTTAACGTTCTGTACCAGTAGGCGATACTGAGTCTACGGATACATTTGCGGCAACAACAGGGAAAGGGGGTGAAACCAAGGGGATGGATCGATAATTCTGTTTCAGTTACTGACAATTACGACTAATTCGACCACCAATCAACAGCGCGGCACCCACGGCTACATATGAGGCTCTCTTTATCATGCAGACTATACCTACGATTGCACGTCGGTACAGCCTCGTACGTCATTCGTAAATTTGCTACGATCAAAAGAGCGGAAGTCGTCGAAGGAAACGTCTAAAAATCACTTCCCGGTTGTGTCCTTTGATTATTTGTAAACGCGAACGACGGGAAAATTTGGACATTCAAATGCCAGATCATTATTCGAATTTAGCGACTCGTAAAACAATACGGTTGATTAGCCACGAGAGAGAAAGAAAGATTCGACCTGCTCATCCTGTTGCAGAATAGGGATGCTGTAGTGTTTTGAATGATATTGTACTATTCATTATCATATCCGTGTTCGCTGTAGTACGTATGATTTTATGCGTAATAATTTTTATGCGTAATAATTTTCGATAATCGATAATGTAATACTGAAATTCAAATGATTCGTATGCTGTATTACGTTAGATACGTGGATGAATACGTGAAATTTTCACGCAGCATTCTCTCCTATAAGCATAAGGAAAAATATCTTTAGTTACTAATCTGCTTCGGTCAGTCTTAAGAATACAGAACTGAAATCCGCACTCGTGCCGTCGCTCGTAAGAAAAGCGTGCCTATAATCGAAATCCGACAGCTTTCCGTCGTTTTGGGATTGTGTAGCCATGCTAGTGTAACAACGATATAGGCACTTCAAAGTATCCCGCCTAGTGGCTGGTCTTGCGGCGCGGAACTAAGAGTACTCGAAATCCCGAAACATCTGTCAGGTATCACTCCCCTATTGGCGCACTGTCTGCGTTAAATCAGCTGAACTATTTCACAAAGGGACTGGCTCTTTGCTATGGCTGCGATTCGATGCTGTGGAAGATACTTCTTCTTATGATTTTTCTTTCTCTTTCTCTACTCTCAACGTCCTTCCACGCCTTCGTCTTTGCCGATTTCGGTAATGGAGCGTTTCCCGAAACGTTGGTAGGATACAGTGAGGATCCTGGTAGTTTCTCTTGGTTTTTTTTTTGGACAGCTTACTCCCGGATTTTTCGTCCCCTGCGACCGCTCATCCGAAAAGTGTGTATCGTGGTCGAAATCTTAGTCCAGGAAACGTCATGGGACCTTGCTATCCCCTAGATCTAGGGAAATTCATGAGCGCTGTTGGCTTAGCCGATTTATAGTGAATTTCTAGGGGGTGGTTAATGACGAGGCGCGTACCGGTTCGTACCAGCCGAACTCCCTCGTAGGAGTGGACTACCCTTAAGGCTAACGTGAAGCTTACTATCGCGTATAGATATAGGCTCGTGTGTAGACATAGGTGACTATTTTATACTGGTTCACCCTTTATACGACAGATGGCCTAGGGTGGTTATATTCTGGGTTTTCGAGTAGACCTACCCTCAACCTCTTTCGGTTGTATACCGGGACGCGTTACTTTGAGATTTTTGTAGTTGAGCTCTTGTGATTTACGACTTATTCGTGTTGGATGTACTTCTGGATATACTTTTTCTTAGGGTCTTTTGGTTTTTTTTTCCATGCCTCTTCAATCTCGAAGAAAGGGGATTGTGTAGTTTTTGGATTATTCTAGAGGATTCTATGACGTGAATGGTGTCAATGGATTTGATCGAGAGTTGAGATACCTAGAGTAAATCTAAGGCATGGCTTTCTAGAGAACTTTTTTTGTTTCTTAGTCATTTTTCAAAAGTGTTTATATGGCGAAATTTTATAGCCGTGGAAAAGAGGCCAAATCTTTTCAATGAAATTCACAGAGAATAGAATATATCTAGAGTTGAAAAAACAAAATGATAATCTTGGATAATATATTAAAATGGACCTATCGAAGTAATACTAAGAATTCGTTTAAATAAAGTTAGCAAAAATTGTAGCAAACGGATCCTCGATCCTAGAATTAGCTGATATCAATCCACTGTCTGATCTTAACATTTACCGTTTGTGATTTCAGCCGAAATAAGAATTTCGCCGAAATAGCCAATAAAACGGGTCTGACCGTAGTAAAGGGGTTAAGGTACAAGAATAGGGGTAGGTACTGGACGAGTCGTGTGCCAATAGAACCTTCTCTCCTTGTAGCACTTTCACCGAACGTTAATCCCATCATTCGTCGCGACGACGAAACGTCTTAGAAACGACCGTAAAGGCTTAGTGCGTGTGCACAACGGATTGCGCATTCGGCCAAGAAGAATAGATCAGAATAGATTCTCATGGGGCAGCGGCCGCGGGGATGAGCGTGGGGTAGATCGCTTTTTAACGTTAGTAAATCGGATTTCGAAAGCAGTGCAACATGAGAAAATCGGTGGACTATGAAAACGCGTGCTTTAGGCTTAAGTACATGTACACACAGTATCGACTCAATGTTTTAAGAGATTTTAAAAATACTTATACAAATCCTTTTGAAAGTAGATAGGACAACGTCCGACAAAATGCAAAATTTACGCAGATAAACTAGCGAGGGATAAAGAAAAAATGGAAAGGAGTAACCTACAATTCTTGACCTACTTTTTCGGACTGGAGAACGAGGGGGAAAAAAAAATTTTGAAAATGACAGAGAAAAAAATGGAAACGTCGTTTGCAGCCACATCTGCTCGGTTCTTGCAAAAATCATCGAGGCGAGTGCGAACGTGGTTCGTTTCTGGCGCGACCTATACGATTAACACGTTATCCCCACAAAGAGTTCACTGAGGTATGTCATGGGAATGATTTTTTGTGATCTAGTACAGTGAGAGAGGGTGAGCAGGGTAGAATAGAAAGAAGGGAAAGTGCAGGGTGCAGAGAAGAGAACTATAAGGGAAGCCCATCGTGTACCCCATACAGTGGACCCCTCTGGTTATGTTTGCACACACAAGCGTTTATCTATGGGGTACCATAAAGTATACGGGGAATCGTCAGCAATGAGAGGCGCGCAGGATCCCTTATTATCGTTATTGACGAGGATCCCCCATAAGAGAAATCGGTAATTCGAATCCCAATCGTGCGCAAATATTTATGGGGCTCTGTTACAACACCATAGCGTAAGCGACAGGTAACCTGGTACAATGCAAAGGAATATGCGTCTAGTATATGGAGAATGGGTTAAGGGATGCCACTATGGTTGCGTATCGGAATTCATGCGAGAGCGTTTACGTAACTAGGAGATTGATAGTATGGGAATTTCTATGGGGAGTGTTATGTAATATTGGCAGATATCGCCTGCAGTAATTTCAGGTTCGTTAAAGCCACTTGCCAATCGATAGTCGGAGTAGGCTTGAATTATAGATCGCTTTGAGTCTTTGGACTTGGAGCATTCTGAGCTGCGAGAGACATGAAATATGCACTGGTCTTAGAGGGTAGTTTCGAGTTGGGATAGGGGGTTAAAATGGAATTAACACTTGGGCGCCCTTGTCTTCACTAGGAAGCCGTTCTAAGGAAGTTTCAGAAGGATTCCTCTCTCTCTCTCTCTCTCTCTCTCTATATATATATATATATATATATATATATATAAGCGCGTAGCTCTTTAGACTTGATTTGACGACGCATACGACGTCGCGACGTCGAACGTCCGCGTCATGGACCTCGAGAGCGTCGACCAGCCTGTAATTCGAAGGACCCTTCAGAGCATCCTTATCCCTTGAAATCTCTCCCTCCGGGTCGATTATGCCTTTACGAATTCGCGCGGGCCCAGCACTAGGAAATACATTTGGGACGGCCAAGATGGCTACCGGAAATTGCTGGGTGACCTTAGTTAAGGAGGATGGTAACTCTATGGGGGTAAAGAGTCAATGTCTAGCTATGTCTCAGTTAAGGGTGAGAAGACCAACCAGTAGGGATGAAGGACTTAAGGGGTTAGCATATCGTCCGAGAAGCAAGCCTAGGACATTAATGAGGTAATAGTACGGATGAATCTGGTTCCGCCCCATCTTGGTTTGATGAGCCGTTCCGAATTACATTGTCTACGTCGATTACTTGGTTATACGAGAGTTTCCTGAGAATCCTCAGCCGTCCAACTCCAACTGCCAGAATTCTAACACAGCTACGATGATGAACTCTGTGATCTTGCTTTCAGAAACAGTTTCAATCGTTACCGAAGTACCACACATATAGTAAATACATAGTATCAGACTTTATAAAGTCCAAGCATCCTCCCCTTTATCCCCTACTACTAAAATTTCAGCTAGCGATAAGCGCGTGTCCCTCGTCCTTAATTCGAGTCAAGATTACAAATTGATTTCGTGGCAGTCTGTATATGAATCAGGCGTCATATGTTCGGGACGCACCCTCCGGCATATATACCAACCTAGCAACCCCGTTTCACGCCCGCGTACAGTTTCCGTGCAAAGTTACGTTCGACAGGAAGGGTGCCACGCGACTGATGGTTCCCTATACAGTGTACGGAGGTGCGCTAATCCATTTTGAAAATTAAAAAAAAAAATCTTCACTTTCACATGGTCCACATGTTCTTGATACTGTATACCAGTTACGGATTAGACCTTGATTGTGGTCTGATAACACTAGGTCGAGCATAGGGTAGAAGAAATATTTTTGGAATCCGTTATACCACGTGCGAGAACGCACTCGTCGCATGATCGATGCCTCGGGCCATTATTACTTGCAGCCCCTTATAGTATTGTTGCAGAACCCCCATTGTAGCCAGTATAGTGGCGCAAGTC
This sequence comes from Hartigia nigra, assembly GCA_031001745.1. Taxonomy (NCBI): domain Eukaryota; kingdom Metazoa; phylum Arthropoda; class Insecta; order Hymenoptera; family Cephidae; genus Hartigia; species Hartigia nigra. The sequence continues at coordinate 392,638 of JARPRG010000521.1, forward strand.
CGCACGGGCCGTTTACGAGGAACCACCCCGAGAAGCGGCGACCGAATGCGTGTGGAAAATCGCGTCTACGTGACAAATTCTAATTGAAGGTTTTATATGGGGTGGTGAAATGTTCGCGATACCCTCCAGGCATCGTTAGACGTTAGCGTTATGACGCTATCGTTAGACAGATGGATCAGAAAAACATATACTTATCTACATGCATTAATCCTTTCTTATTATATAGACGCAGCCCTTATTTCAATAAATGATACGTACGTAGATGCATATAAGAAAGAACTTTGATGTTCTTTCATTTTTTAATCTTTATATAGACGCCTCTTTCCGCAGCTTCTGAATTCTCACTAGTGGAGCGTCGAAACGTAGTCACGGGCGTCGTGGTGCTTATGAGGCTCGGCTTTCGAGTTTCAAGACAAAGCTGCTGGCACGAGGGTTGGAGAAAACGATCGGGACTACGAGAACGGAAACAAAAGCAACGCAGGGGGATATACGCAGTATGGCGGCGCTTCCGGCTCGCTCACCGCACACAATGCGCACCCCCGTGTTAACTTCTGTGCGTCGTTCTTGCTCTCTCGCCTCGTGTACACTAGTGTCACCCTTCCCCCTCCTATTCTGTATACCAGCTATTCCCTCTTCTGGATCCTCATCTTTTGGTAGCGGTGCTACCCTTGTTCAGATTTATTATAAGGGATGAGATTCTATGGTTCTATAGTGTATTTATGTATACGCGCGTGGAGCCGCGACACGGCGGGTCCTATCTGGATGCCGCACGCCGCGACGGCCCTCTGGCATCTCTACATTAGCTAGACACTCGTGCCCTGAAGAATCGGACCTTCCATCCCTTAACGTTCGAGAACTAGACTCGTGACACCCACTGATTCTAACAAAAAGAGACGGTAGGTATGCGCGAGAATATCTTTTTGTCGCGAGGCACTAGCGATATTAAAAAAAGCCGTTTCTTTTGGAACCACTCGGGAGGAAACGGAAGCCCCGTATCTCCTGGGCTTTTTAGAAATTAGTCGTCATTCTCTACGGGCGTGTATACGTATGACGTAGTTTTCATGAATATGTCGAAACGGCGGACTGCCATCTTAAAATTTTTCCAAATTCATAACCGAGATATTTTTTTTTTTTTCTTATCATTAGTCAACTTCTTGATACAATGGAGTAACGATTTTCGAAATTTTTATCCCCTAAAGTAAATAGATGGGAAATGTCGATTTATTCGAAAAATATAGATACGTTACTCCGAATAGAATACCTTTGTGTATATCGTAGTTAATTTTTTTTTGGAATGTTCCATAAAAATAGACAAAAACTAGGGAAAGGGGATGAAACTATCTCTTATAGTGGAGTACCCTTTCTGTATACTTTCCTTTTACTTTCTATTGGCAAGAAGTCTAGTGGTATACTTTGAAGATGAGATGTAAAAAAAAGATGGCGTGCTTGCACTTAGTGTTACAAAAAAAATGGGTCCTAATTTCTCCCGAAGAAAGGCATACCGGAAGCATGGAAAACAGAGAAATCAGGGAATAACATTGGCACCCTCAAAAGACACCCTGTCGATCCGTAAGGTTACAAGGTGCTCATATAGACGAAACGGTAAAGTTTCGAAGACCCAGCCTTTATGGCTCGTGGCCTACATTTTCGGCGCAGTTGTGTCTTGTCACGAAAGACGATCGCTCAAGGGGCTACCGTAATGGCGCGAAAGGGAAGGGACAAAAGTTTGAAAAAGAAAATGGAACAGGATAAACTAGTGTGTTTATTTATCTTGGGACTTTTGGTACTTCGAGTTGGACTGTATAGATATAACACAATATAATCATACTATTCACGTTCAATTTAATACACTTTCCGACTATTGGCAAGTGTTACGTAAACGTAAAACAGCCTAACCACCTAGTAGCAATGCTAATAATAGTGCAAGGAAGAAGCAACGTTATATAAATGGGTCGTATGGCTGGTAACTGGTAGTCGAAAAGAAACAAATACAAAAATAATATCAGATAGAGTTATAAGATACTGGAAGAAATCGAAATATCTAAGAGCAGTCATAGAAACAAATCAAGTTAAAGTAACTCTAATATTGACGTGACTGTCTGCCATTACTTAATCCTTATCGCTTCTGACAGTAACTAACGTAATGAATAAAATACTTTCGAAATTTTTTTTTTATTTAAACAAAAAATAAATATAAAATCAGGAGTTTCTTTTTGCACTACCCATACTCACAGCATTTCAATTGCACTCGGCCTGCTAACCCAGAAAGGGAAAGGATTACAATTGGATGCGTCGATCGAATGTATTGATTCAAATTTATTGCCATAGAGCACGAGCCGATGTATCTATATATATACATACGTAGGCCACATTGCACAATATCGACTTTACGGGTCAGCCTTTTCAATCGGAGTACCAAAGGGTTCGAGCATTACGCTGAATTGGCACGACTCTTTTACGCGAATACCGGTAAAACGAGTGTCGGCAAAGCAATAAATCTCTCTCTCTCTTTGCTCCCTTCGGTTGGCAATACCTCGACCACTGGACAGTTATACCTGCATACGCTCGATAGGGAAAATCACAGGTCAAATTTTGAGACTTCAGACCCAAATGACCTCTTACCGATCATCCCCTATTTCAACACGTCAATATGGTCGCTTGTCCAAATATTGTTGGGACCTTCTACTGGATCGAACCGGCTTCACAATTAACGAAAGTTAATAGAATTTTAAGTAGATTGATGGACGCTTTCCGTAACGAAATATTAGCGCTAAACGATACAGTGAATGAGACGATATTTACCGCTGGGACTGACAATAATAATATAAATATACTTTTAGTTTATAATGGGTAATTAATTTGAATAATGACTTTTACGAGCCTTGGCATGTTCGTACTACCAAGGTCCCGTGATTTCTTTAGAAGTTCCAAGTCATGGAAATTTAGTTATTATATTTCTGGATACAGTTTCAACGTCAATTGTTCATAAACTTTCTAGGGGTTTTACAGTGTTAACAGAAAACCACGTGATGTACGACCATTTAACGGTATTTTTTTACATAAAATAAACAAAAAAATCTTTTATTAAAATTCAAAATATTTGATTCCATTTTCTAGTAATACACGATTTCCAGCATATCACATATGCATACAATGCTAAAACAGTATATCATATGCGATATACATATATCCCCTATGCAAGCAAGATTTCTTCAAAGTCATAATGTACATAACCAACCCCGTACTTCAGAGTCAAAAAAATGATCGCAATAATTCAGGCTTCTCTTTTGCTTACAGGATTCAAAGAGTGATACAGTCAGGAGCACGTGTGTAAGCTAGTGCACGCGTAAAATTCAAGGGATTCTAATATACGGGGGTTTTACGTGTTAGATCGTGGTAGGTGGCTGCGGCTGTGACGGTGGTGGTCGTGGTGGCAGTGGTAGCAGTAGCGTAGTACGAGCAGAGAGTAAGGAAAGCACAAGCCACCCTTGACAGGCTCTCGCAAGCAAGCAACCCCTAAGCCTGGTTAGGGGTGAAGGCGGCGAGCCGCGGAGGCCACAACACGACCGCCGTCCTCATTGGTCGACGCACGGCATTGGGAGGGGCTCCGGAAAAATTGGAGGGGAGAAAAATCCCCTCTAAATAGCTCGGAGCCAAGCCGCGAAAAACTAGAATCCGTTGAGCCGGCACGGAGTACGCGTCGAACTTGTCGACGAGAAGATACATTGATAGAAGGAGAGGAACGTGGATTCGGTAGAACAGTGGGGGAAAACGCGTATATATATATATATATATACACATACCTATATATGTATACAGGACATATGTACAAATATACAGACATATAGGGAGAGACCAAGAGAACCAAAAGAGGGATATATCTATATGTGTACATGGACGTATAGATACGTATATACATATATACATACATTCGTTCGCTCATCCGTCGTCGTTATACAGTCGTACCAGTCATTCGAGTCCTTCGAGTCTAAGGGGTAGCACAGGAGTTGTGCAACGACGCTGGCATCTGCATTCTTCTTTATTCGGTGCCCAATCGTCCAACGTGAGAGAAGTTTCCAAGATACTTGACGGATAAGTGCTTTGAAGTGTTTAAATAGTGCTGTGCGTTAAACGATATCGTGCGAACGGGATTAAGTGGTGAACCAGAAATACGTTGCTGAAGGAGATATTCTGTCGGGTTTAATAAGAAAGAAAAAAAAAGAAGTAAAGTAGAAGAGTCACTGTCAATTCAGAGTCCAAATATACGAAGTGCCAGTGGTGCATCGACGATGCATTTACCGGACGGGCCATTGGCTATGGAGAACTTCGGTGCTGTATACGATACTCTACGGGCATGCCATGGTGACCTCGTGCAGACCGGAAGTCCGGTTATACTGTGCAGCGCACTTCCGTCCCATTGGAGATCGAACAAATCCCTACCTGTGGCCTTCAAAGTTGTTGCACTTGACGAAGTCAATGATGGCACTCTCGTCACCATAAGAGCAGGGAACGACGAAAATTGCTGCGGGGAATTGAGGAACTGCACGGCTGTGATGAAGAATCAGGTCGCTAAGTTCAACGATCTTCGATTCGTGGGTCGCAGTGGAAGAGGTGAGTGTTGATGAATTATATAGCGAATGTCGATCTTTGTTATCTGCAGAAATATGTATATTCATATTTGAAATCCTAAAATGATCTCTCTAATTGATGTTCCTCTTTCTCCAATGTGATTTCAGGAAAATCCTTCTCTCTCACTATACAAATCAGCACGGTACCATTCCAGGTGGCAACTTATTCAAAAGCCATCAAAGTCACTGTGGACGGACCTAGAGAGCCTAGATCTAAGTCGAGTAAGTACTATATATATATATATATACGTATTCAAACACAATATATATGCCAAAAATATCTGCGGAAGATGTATAGGGAAATAAATAGTAGACGCGGGGGGCTGGGGTGGTTCGAGGAGGGTGAAATAAAATGAAAACTATTATGAGTGACGAGCAATTTTAAAGTTTTGCCAATGAAATATAACAAAATTAAAGGAGCGTGACCACTGGAGAATCCGCAAACGGGTGGCCGAAGCCTTGCGGCATTTAATAATCCGCCATATAGCTGGTGGACCTCAAACCGCCGTGGTGGTTTAGCCAGGTTGGCATCAGTTCAAGCCACGACTCGCGCGGTACTCAATTCCGGGACCGATTTCATCCGGCGGGATGTCGATGTCGCGGTTGTCTCGATATGATTGGGCATATACATTGTTTGGTATAAGATCTCGATATGTCGGCATCGTCTTTTGAAATCCGTGCGATTATTTTCATAAGCTCGCACACCGATTGGGCCGCATTCACTAAGCGGGTCCTTGTTTATTGGCCGGCAGCCTCGAAAGAGACGCGGCTGCAAAGACGCCGCGTTTAACGCGTTTGTTTATCACGCTGCATATGGCGGTAGCATGTGCGCCGAAATGGTCCTCCTCCTCTCGGTCCTCTGATCCACCATCTTGGAGACTACGGATAAACAGAGTCGTGTCTTGTAATCTTTATGGGAGTCATGGGGTTTTCGTCGGGGTTTGCCAGTTTATTATACCGACGTCGCGCGGATTCTTTGAGGATCGCCGCGACGCCTTTCTGTCTCTTTCTTACTTTTGCACTTTATACCGTATACTTTCTCTTTCCTAGTACCTCTTACTCGGGTTAGGGTATATAGGTTAGAGCGAGTATTTCAAAATTATTTATAGAAGTTAACACGTCGTTAAGTCTGTTCGATTGAATTCCTTGATGCTTTTTTTCCTTCTTCTTGTAAACATTCGATAAATCTGACTTTGTTATGAGTACAGTTTTTTTTTTGCGTCTATGCAATTTATTATTTCTTTCATTTATCACGTCGGCTTGAATATCCATTAAACAGCGTTCTTTTCTCTCTTTAACAGATTACCAATACGGACCAGGCTTTCCAGGATTAGGATTGCTCAATCCATGGCTGGATGCTGCGTACCTCGGACACGCCTGGCATTTGCCACATCCGGCGTTAGTTAAAGGTAAGAATCTGACAATGTTTATTATGGCATTCTTCAATGCTAGTAGTATTGATTCCTAGCACGAGCGATGATTCATACTATGAACTGGACCGAGGGAGAGTCTGTGCTCCCTTTTCCGAAGCCTGATTTGAACCCCGACCCCGAAATAACAATACGACTTAACCCCTATACGAGTACAGTCACCCACCCCAGAATGAATGTTTCGTACAACGTACATTCCCTGCTTCTCTATACTCTCATATTTCTCCACCCCCGTTTGCGTCCTTCTCCATCCCCTAGTAGAAGATCCAGTAAAACTGTATCACTAATCGTCTATCCTCTTTGTTCTAGGTACAATTCCAATGCCACCAACAGACTTGTTCCCACCGACATTTGCCCCGACAGTCCTACCAACCGGATATCCATTCACGGAACACCTTAAGTATTCAGCGGATTATCCGCTGCCACCAAAGACAGCGGCGTCGGTACCGATAAGTCCCCCAAGGAGTTCACCCAGGAGTCCCGTCAGGACACCACCAAGGAGTCCCGCGAGGAGTCCGAGTGAAAGCGGAAGCGATTCCGCCGCGGAGGAAGTCCGAAGTGCCTTCGTGCCTATTCGACTGAATACCCTTCCGACTCCAGCGACGTCGGCTACGTTGATCGGGCAATCATCCTCTTCGCCAATTTCCAAGAGGCCGACGGAAGGTACGAAGAATGAGCTCAAGGCACCCACTGCACTTATCTCCCAGAGGACGAGCACCAAGAGTCCGTCGCCTACGAATATCTCCACGCCGGCTACTACGAAGCCGGTCTGGAGGCCTTATTAAGATTTGCGTAAGTCCTGAGCTCGGAGGATGATCTTCGATTTCGCCTTATCACCTTGGAAGGCTAGTGACTCACGATGACGCCGCTAACGCTCTAATCCCAGGACGAAGTTACGGAGATACTGAATTAATGCAACTCTTTGCACGCCGAGCGTGGACGCCTGGTACAGTACTCACCTGTAAGGACGGGGAAGCTGCGAGAGAGAACTTCGACGGGGAAAAAGAGAACTATTGAAAAATGGTCCCACTTTGCCGTTTCAGGTATCACGAGTTGAGTGACGTTAAGTGTTAGGGCTGTCTTTTGTACATAGCCAAAGAGATTCAAGTCGTTTGTATATATGTGTAGATAGTCTTGGACAATAATTCCGAATATGTGGACGCGATAAGGACATAAGTCAGAGGATTAATTATTATGGATGAATGAGGGTCTGTGCGTCTGCGTGTATATACGAGTGTGATATATGAATATAATGAGAGCGTAAGAAATTTCGGAAGGAAGGAGAGTGAGACTGCCAGAGATATCAATTATTTATAAGCCAGAGATATAATTTAATGTAAAGAGAATGCATAATAATATACATAGAGAGTCGGAGGAGAGAAATAAAACAGAAATCTATGTCGAATTCTTAACACGTGTGTACCTGAAGATAATCTTTCTTTATACATACCCCATATGTCATACATCTATCAATCTGTACCTATGCTCACTGTATGTGTATGCATATGGTATCAATAGCGGTACAGCGGAAGAGGAAGAAATCAAAATCAAGAGTCGTTTCTGACCATAGGATATGCGCTTTTCGTTTCCCAACGTAGAGGTGGGGTTCCAGTTTTTTTTTCAGCCCGCCATTTAAATCTGAATGGCTGTACGGCGCGGTCGCTCGAGAGTTCGTACAGTGGGCATATATGTATATATATATATATATATACACATATATCCATATGGTATCCCATACGTGTTGGAGATCGGCCGGGAGACATGGGAAGAGAAGGGAATGGTTTATATTGAGGGGAGTGCGTGAGATCTGTATTAGTACCTATAGGTCGTGGCTCGTATGAGCCCGGTGGTACTCAACTTGCTGATAGATATTTTTCAAACAATAAACCATTCTTAAATGATATCTTAAATTTTGCTGTTGTTTCGGCCAAAATTATTGTACCATCATATAAACATTGTGTTTAGGATTTTTTAAATTATTTTCAATAGTCGCACATTTTCACTGTTACGAGTTGTTGGCTTTAGGGATATTTGACAGTGATGGATATGACTAGGTATCCCTGAATGAGAACCAGGTCAACACCCCGTGGTAGGGCTGCTCGTTGACGAGTAGACAACGGAACCAAGCAACCGTGAAGGGTCCTCCTGGTAGTTCCGAGTCGAACCGATCTGATGCGATTCTACCCGAGGTAAACCAATCGGCAGAAATCCATGTGTACTATCCGGCGCTAACTAATGTTTACTCAAAAAATTTACTGGTAATCGAATTGGCTTTGGAAAATTCAGGGTTGACCTGACTGAGCTGAATGGCGGCTAACTAGAAGTCGCAGCCCCTGTGCATGTGGTTACGCATAATATTGAGGAAGATATAGGGTGGAATTTCTCTTCTGGCAAAGTTTAATCTAATCTCGCGGATGATATTTGATAACGAAGTGTTATCGTGGTTTTGATAACCAGCCGAATCGACTGGATCGTATACTCGATCGGGACTGGAATCAGAGTCGATGGCCAAGCGTCGAGTGGCATAGACGCTTGCACGGAGTTTGAGGGTCCTAGAGTTAGGCAATCAGCGTTGATGAGGGGTGATCCAGGGGGTTGGTTAGTAGGGAAGTGAGGAAGCGGAAGGTAGTCGGACAATTAGTAACCGTTGCCCACTCCCCCGACTACCACCCTCTAAACCCACTTTCTCTCTCTCCCTCTCCTTCTCTCATTCTGCTACCTACATAGTCACCCCTACATTTCGTATAACGCAACGAACTACCCCCTCAGTTACCGACTCTTGGACTGAACCACAGCTCACTAGGCATGCGAAAGAGACTGCTACTTCATGGGAAAGCATACGGGAACCACGATAAACGCTATGTGGTTACGTCCTACCTAGGAACAGTTCCGGTTTGTTCTGTATGCTGAAAATTGAAAAAAGTACCATTGTCTATTCTACGAGTAATAATACTGAATTCGATATAGTGGCGCAATAATAATTACTTTAAGAATTTATCGATATCTTTCCGTACCTGTATAGGCATTGTTTATACAGTAGCGTGAGAAGAGCATTTAAGGTAAAAGAATATATATTTTAATTCACAAAAAAAATGTAGCGTACACAAGTAAACTTTCTCTTTAATAGATATGGTCGATAAAGATATAAAACGAGATAACAGAAGTGGATGCTGCGGTCTTCACTTAAGAAACCGACAATAACGAGCTTCTTTGCATGGCAATGCGTTTTCGACGAGGTCGACGATGTCACTGGCGTCAACCTCGTTATTTCGAATTGATTCGATATTATGTAGTCGATTAGCGATGTAGTTAAAATTAAGGAAAATGTGAAGATTGTGGTAAATAATCTATGAATTGTCGCAGATGTATATACTGTATACTATATAAGAAATACATTGACTCAGGTAGCACTGAGCGTGGATTAAATGGAATACAGAATAGTAAAGAAATAAAGTCGTGTTTATAAGTCTACTTCGGTTTATACATATACGTATGATTTTTTGAAAATACGTCGTATGGACTAACAAATTTTTAAGTTTGAGCGTCCCTCAAATAAAACCACACTGCAACGACGTTATTTGCAAAGGCGTGTTACGAGCACGGACTGTTATAGGACCTGGCGAGGTATGCCCATCGCGAAAGCCCGCTTTATGGGGACAATTTGATTTTCGGCATCGATTTTACGATGGGGTTTTGCATGCCTGAGAGAACCCCAGCGCATTACACTATTCTCTCACAGGTTTTAGTTGAGGTAAAAGTTGTGGTCGTTACATAGTGAAAGTAAAATAAACTTTTACAATGTTATTTTAAAATACCGTGAGGTCTTGCCCAGGGCAACTGTTAGGCCCACGATGACCACGAGGACGATGAAGGTGGTTGTCGAGGATGAAGAGGATAAAGATTGGAAATTTCTTGAATATGGCAATAATAATATAGTCCACCCTTGAGCCAAGGGAGCAACCAGACAATACCAAAGACAGAAGATATAGTAGTGGAGTCCCGTGATTCCTAGAACTTCTTTATTGAAAAGTATCATATGAAAGTTTCCTTCCTAGAATTCATCTAAATTTTCGTCAGGGCACTCGAGTAGAAACGAGGAACATTGCCAGAGCAGACCAGCGCGAACGGAACTCATCACCAGGGAGGAAGTGGACACGTCGGAACAATTTCCTTAAACCGTCTCTCCTGCCTAGCGGCTGCTACATGGTCTCCCTGGCTCTGAGCGATTGACCAATTTACGAAATCGATTCGAATCCAAATGAAGATGTAATTTTAGCGTTGCGCCGCGACATCCATTTGCCTCTACAATCCACCCACTCCGTAGATGCAGTTCCTAAAGGGGGCTCAACTCATCTTCTTCTGACCGTATTAGCTCATATGGTCTAACCGGTACTAGGCCACAAGCCCTAGCCTTGCGGCATGCCTACCAACCACGAGTCTGATAATACGAAAACCACTGTATGCGACCGTAGAACTACTGGTTAAATTCGAACTACCTATATTCGTCTTCGGTATATCAATTAACTCTTAAAAGTTTTTCTTAAAAATAATTCGAAATGTATTCGTGAAATTTCGAAGTAAATTTAATATAATGGATCAGTGTTTCATTTTGAGAGAATTTGAATTGTCCGCCGCTTCAGAATTTCAGGTCTAAATTCTTCCGATTCATAACGGTAGCTGGAGTAAAAGGTTTTTTCTTTCTTTCCTGTACCACTGCGAGCTTGGTAATAAAAGCTTGTTAATATACAGTTGGTAGTACGGGCTAGACCTTCGGTTGTAGACATTGTTCAACTGGGAAAATAATAATGTACGATAGTATCCATAGATACAGAGAATTTTTGTCGAGGGTCTCTTAAGGTACTAGTATACTACCCTAGATACGAAACATTATCTGGGACAATGCCTGCAAAAATTATGGATAGCCGATATAGACGATAGGCACTGCCAGGCTTGCAGGGGAGCGTCTCATCCATTTAGGTCCATCACACATGACTGGCTGGGGTGAGAGTGAAAAGAGGTCCTCGTATGCAGAGGTTCTCACGTAGATTAGCCCCGCGTGGCCTAACATGGTATGGCACACTTCCTCACGCCACAAGGAGCCGGTATATGCTAGGTCTATTCTTTATCTTTAATTCTAGAACGCCATGCACCGCCAGGGTTTTCTCCAATTGGCCAGGCGTCACGTACTACCATACAAGGACGGGGGGGGGGGGGGGGGGGTACCTAGAGGCCCCCAATTTTTCTACCCTTACTTACCATTTCTCTCCACGAAGGCAGATTTATCGATTATTCCTGGTCCAGTGGTCCCCATTTACCATGGTGTGCTTCACAGTTGCCTTAGCTACTATGCTTTCAGGTATATATATATATATATATATATATGAGGTGCACCCTTACAGCCTCTGAAGTTTGTATGCGTCCAGAGTATGAGGGGTTCCCTTAGTGTGGGGGTAAAACCACCCTGGCTTGGTCTAGGATCCCGAGCGCGGAAGCCCGCAGGGGTACGCCGCGACAAAGCCCTAGCAACCCCTCAAAATCAACCGCCCCTTCTCTTGCTCTCTCTATTCTACTATAGAATATCACGCGGGGGTTGTTGCCGACGGATGAAGTGAGTTCCATTTAGGCGTCGCGACGCAACGCGAATCGACCTTCTGTCGTGCTAAATTATCACTGTTTTGAAAATGATGACTCGATGTGATCCTGCTGTCGGATTCAAGTCTTTATAAGAGTAGAGATTTTTGTTCTTATAACCAAAGCGACTACAAAGGACAGCATTAAAGAACCGTTTTAGGACTATGCTACCCTTTACCTTTGTGATGGCCACTAAACTCCAGGATTTCATGTTGTCTCTCGTCTCTGTGACACCCCCGCACTATCCTCTTCTCTTTGGGCGACGTCGATGTATGTATTATAACTGGGAGACCAATGGAGAGTCTGTGTCTGCACAGGAGCTAGGGGGTAGCTATTCGTATGAGAGGAACACAGGGGTTCTTTGTACGAAGGGCAGAACATTTGCAAGGTTTGGGTGGAGGGGAGGCTAAAGGGAAGCTAACACCATTATCTAATACTCCTGGGTGCCCATATGTGGTACCCCGGCTACGAGCCGCTTTTTCCACCCTTCAGAAACCCACGTAGTGAGAGCACGTAAAATTATTCTCTGCCTTTATACGCAGTAAAATTTACTACTGGACTTGTAGATACGTACCTAGTGTAATATCGCGCGTATCGTGCATTCTCATTTTTTCAATGTTCAATTGCACGAAAATCTGGAGCCTGTATCTACCCTTGTTAAACATTCAAACGATTAATTTAAGTACATTGTAACCATACCACAGTTTTGCATCATTTAGGTTAATACAATACCTATATAGGTCGTAAGACAATTATTAATGTATCTACAGTTATTTATAATTATATAAGTATTACTTAAATTTACGAAGAATATGGCGGACCCGTTTTGTAAGGTTATTTTCCTTTGCATTTCCTAATGAGCTTTCATATTTACAGCACCACTAAGTTAATCCGATTAACTAGGTAAATATTTAAGACCCTTTATTTATTGATATACGCACAAGTGCGGTCTTAAACTGTCGGTAACATTATTTATGTAAAATACATATTTAGACAAATGAAAGAGTATACAATAAAGGGGGATTCTATTTATTATGTCATATTACATGTATATAATAATAATATTACTTCGTCATGATGCTTAAAGACAATGCTTATTGACAGTCAAAAATTATATATATATATATATATATATATATATATAAACGTCCGAGTCAATTTTGTTAAATTTATCTGAACTATGCTGCAGCATAGTTCAGGTATTAAATGTAGTTCTGGCGACCTTGTCGCCACATTAGCATGCTACTGTAAATTCGCGCGTGGCAAATTTTGCAATAGCTGCATGGAGCGTGTTTCGTAACGTGCAACATAAAGAAGCTCTGGCACGAATCAGTTTACGACGTCTTGGCCAGAGCTTCACCGCCATGCCTATGTCACTTTGTATACTCTCGGTTTTAGGTCAGTAGGCTAAGCCATTTTAGAAAGGAAAAATAAGAGAGAGCCCAAGTATAGATGGAAGGCACATACAATAAGAATAGGTACGGTGGAGTATACAGCCATTAGAAAGTACAAAATTTATGTAGGAAACCAAACGGCCATTATTTTGTCGGGCAATTTTACCACTTTATATCAGCCCCGTAGCATATAACCTGCTTACACAGTGCGTCCGGTACCACTGCTGCCACTGCTTCGTAACTCCTAGTTTTCATCCCCTTGGTCGTCGTAGTCATCCGAGTCATCGCAGTCATCAGGCATCGTCCTCCTATAGTAACTTTCCCCGCTCATAAATGTGAAAACCAATGGTAAAGGGAAAGGGAGGCACTGAGAAATTTTTGGAAAAATTTTACAAGCGAACGACACCGATGAAATTTATGGACAGTCGTACGCCGGCGAAAGCCGGCCACTGGGTCTCTCGTACTGGTAAACTTTTACAGCGTCCATTTTACACTCTCCCTTTTACACGAGAATTATATGGCACGTGGCTGCTTCAAGAGAGACGCACGCGCGCGCTTACCTCCTGATGGCGTAAGTATACCCACCTTAAGGGTAAGAGAGGAACTCTCGTTCTCTTTAACTTGGGGCAAATATTTTCGAAAATAAATGTACGCGCGACACAGACCGCGAACCCTCATCGACCTTGGACACTTTAACAGTTTCCCTCGCGTGGAAGTACAGTGCCATCTATACGACCAATATATTATTACCCCTACCAGGAATAACTTACCACCTTTGCCGTAACAAGGTATAGTAAATAAAGATCGTGGGTAATTGAGATATTCCTATAGTTAAGGAAAACGTCAAGAGTCACCCTATTTTCTCTCGCGTCCCGTCGACAGCCCTTACAGGAGGGTAACAATCTATATAGTCACTCACTCAAAACCATCCCCCTTTTACTTTAACCTTCCACAACAGCCACATCCCGGAAAAGCGTTCATATAGGTATAGAAAGTGAACTAGGGTGGTTTCATTTCAAGGCCTGTTTTCAGGCACAAGTGTAACGCTGGATCCCACGGATTTTCATGATTTATATCATATATATATATAGAGAGAGAGAAATAATTCTAAGGGTCAAAACTGACAGAGACTAGAACGATCTTATATTGAGATGTCTCACAATCAGGTTGTCGTCGCAAGTTCGGTCGTCGAACTGGGTCTTGTTAGTGACGACTATAGCCTATACATTAGGTGTGTATAAGCGTCGACAGGAGATTTCTCAACGGAGCTATGGTGTTTCATAGAAATTGAGATGCTCCCTGCTTCTTTCCACATATATTCAACATCGGCGGGACTCCGCATGAATGAAGCGGTCCAGGTCGGGAAACCACGCTCGTGAATGGACCACTGCCAAAGGCGTCGGTCCACCACCTACCGTAGTATTTGGTGACTCGACATAAATCACACGACGTGCTTTATGCAAGCGGCAAACAGTGGCGGACCCGCCTCTCCGCATTGGGTTCAAATGACAATATACACCCTATACCTATATTCCACTCCTACGCAATCCCTGTTACTCATCGTCTTTTATAATAAAAAAGAAAAAAAAAAAATGAGAAGAAATATCTCACTTTTAACATCCGCCCCTTTTCGCATGAATGAACGAGGAAAAGACGCATGCCGATTAATGCGCGATGCGTCAGTATTACTGTTGTGCATTGTACTTACTAGATGATTTTTGAAAAAAAAAATTTCATAATTGTTTTTTGAATTTTTCTCGTTATCTAGCGAGAACAATATTGTTTTGAATTGACGCAAATATTTTTTCTTAACAAATACATATTTTTCTTGCGCTTTCAGATAGCGTAACGGGAATAGTGTAAATAAGGAATCACAATTCTGAACCGTACCTCTGACAATCCCATCCTACATTACCAACGTTAACCTGTACAATCATTTCTTTAATATGTAAGACTGTTGTATCTATTATAGATAGTTTAATACATTTTTTTTTTATTTTATGTTATCATATTGTACTGTGTCGTCTGAGTTCTTATAATCGCCAGCTCCATGCACTTACCTAAATTCTATTTCGACACTCATAAGGAACATATAAAATTATACTATTAATTAAGTTACAATAGATATTGCTGTATATCGATCAAATAATCGTTCCGGAAGTGAAAGTGCGCGAGGGAATGTGAGAACGTAAAAGTTTTGGCAAAATTTCGATATTGGTAATTCGAAGAAATTTTGTCATGGGAAAGGAAGAGGAGCGTGAATGGCGAGAGACTAACGTCTTCATTCGCAAAGAAGTGAACGGCAACAGAAAAAAGCTATTTTCGTAACCTGCCAACGTGTTCCAAAATATTGTATAGATCTGGGCGGAGTTCGGCATGGTGTACAAGAGGTTAGGAACCGAAGACGTTTTCTTAAAAACCCGAACAAATTGTTGAAAGATCCGCGTGAATGGATCCTCCCTTACCGGAGGCTGACTAACGTAGTATCCATAGATAAATTATTACGTGCTTATATACCATGGACTAAGAATTCTAACCGAGAAGAACATCGCATAGATATGTATGAAGGTCCTTAGTTTTTTTTTTTTTTAAATAAACCCTAATATTCTTCCTGTGACTTTAACGCTTCTCCATGATACTCAATTCCATTTTTTAAAATCAAGAAAGAACGCCATCTTTCGGGTAAATACGTTCTTCGGGTTCACTATGAAAATCGAAAACTTTCATCCCAGTCGAGTTTTAAGGCTCCTCCACCTTCACCGCGATGCTCACTAACATTATCGTTCTCCCTCTTTATTTCGTCTTCTCGGTTATTTTCGTTTTGAACTTTACCCGCCAGAATGCCACACCGGGGCCACAGGCAGGGCTATTTTTGTTTTTGTATTTTTAGTATTAAGGCGTGACCCGGAGCGTCAATGCGGCACGCGCATCGGATAGTCGTACCTTCCTACCTCGATTCCATCTGGCACGTACGACGGGATCCTGACCGCGAAACGACTTCGGACGACACAGCTTCGACTCCAGCATCCTTAAGATGATCCCTCCTGGTGAAAGAGGATGAAGCTGTTTCAGCAAAGTGAAACGGAAGAAGTTAAGGTGATACGAAGTGGAGAAGAAAAAAAAAGGTACCTATATCCGTTTTCCTAAAGATAGAAGACAAGAGCCTCTTGACGAGGCTTAGACTCATTAGGGGTGCCAACCCCCCGCAGGTCGACCTCGAAGTTAGCAGGGGGTCGTGCCGGAATCCGAAGACGTCCAGACCAAGTCGAGAGGAACTGACGACGTCAGACATTTCGACAAATAATTTTATGATAACAGCGTCTTTGAGAAGATATACTTTCGTATCTCTTTATCGTACACGTAATTATACATAGAAATATCGTAGGGATGATTCTGCATGTTGGTCCAGGGGGTTGGATTTGCGGGTGTTTATGGAGCCAACAGTACGCCCATTCCGGTCATTCCTGACCATCCTCTGGACCCTGATTCTATCCTCATCTCTTTTCAAGAGAAGCCAGGTCGTACAGGGCCGCAAACTTTTCAAAAACTATCCTAACTGACCAAAAATCCTCTAATACATCCCTCTACTTTATGCCTTCGTGAAAGACTTATCTATAAGATCATAATAACTAGAAAGATGCTGAGGCGGCTGTTATCCCAACAAAATTGTCTTGCTCCTCAGATACTTAAACATACGTCCCTGGTTCGTACTACTTTCTTTTTACTCCCTCTTTAGAACCCTCTCCACCCTTACCTACCCCTCAAGGGTATACCTCTCAACAGAGAGTACTCACAATTTTCAACATTTATACAAAACCCGCGGTCGACTCGTCTTGCAAACGAGGCAAAAGAAGGATGTTGCGAGATACATACAGGTATACAAGCAGAACGAGAAAGAAAGATAGAAATATTCCACAACCTCCGCACTGACTGAAAGAGTGACGGAGCAAGAGAAAGAAAGGGAGGTATAATGGAGGATACGCAGGTCGCGCGACCGTCCGAGTTTCCCTCGTTGCCTCGTTTCGCTCTGAAGCCGATTCGTTCCGGCTGTAATGCGTTTATGGCAGCGTGTCCAGCAGCTCGCACGAAAATGTCCATCCGGTCACGCTTCGTTTTCACGTCCGTGTGCTAAGGAGAGCTAAAGACTCTGTTTTGTCGCGCCACGGGATACCCTGGATTCAGTACCAACTTTCTTTTACATAAATCCCCACGGTACTAGTACAATACATCTACATTTCTCCTAGACATAATTACGATGCCAATATCGGATCCATTTTTTATTTTTTTTTTTACAATAACAGTATATACCATAGAATATGTCTATATATTCTTTCTAACAGAGAATCCCGTATATAGACTACGTGTAGCGATGGCGACTCTGATCCGAGTACCGTATAACCACGGATTGCCGGGGTTCTTTATGGGCAATCTATGGTGATGGAGATGATAGGCAACGAGATATACGTAAACTTGATTCTCCGCCTTGGGATACGAAGGAGTCTTCTCTTTTGGTTAGAGGGAACGGGTGGGTGGAAATGGTGAAACGGTAGGACCATAGTACGAGGATCGTGCTTGGATCTGCTTCGATTCCCCAATAGTTTAACTTACGGCCGGATTTACTGGCGGAGATAGGAGAGCTCGCGCTCTTTCGTTCTGATAGAGCCGCGACACCGCGATCCCTACTTCTACCCGATCAGCGCTCCTCAAATTCTCTTATACTCTTCTATATCTTACAACAATATATCCCGAAGACCTCTTCAGGACCCTCTACCCTGACGCGTTATACTCTACGTATACGTAACCGATATACCTATATACTTATCTATCTACCCATACCCCATACACCCGGATTTTTCGATTAACGTGATCTCTGCCTTTTATACAATCCATTACTGTTTATGTGGAAGAGTTTTTTTGTTGTTGTTGCTATTTAGTAATGAAGCTATGGTTGAACGAGTAGCAAAATAATCAGACTGTATTATTTACAATGATTTTAATTAAGTGTAACAATTTATGGATATTCTGTAGAAGGGGTTGAAGGGATGTGGCAAGTCGAGGAATATCGGATAGCTAATATCGGTGCGGGTTTTCAAAGTCATAGAGCAGGAAGCACCCCTGTTTCCAGTGACAGGCAGCGAGAAACAGAGAGATAGTGTTAGAGCGAGGTATAGAGGAGAGTGAAAACGAAGGAGTAAGAGAGACAATCGGAGAGGAGAGGCGACGTGGATTTGAAGGGATGAGGTCGAGGTATCGTAGAGGTAGGGGTTGGCCTCATCTTGCTTCCACAAAGCGGCGCCGCATCAGATAGCATTTGTTTTAAATATATGGATCGAGACTGCGAGGCCCAGGGCGATGGCGAGAGGGATGAAACAGAAAAGAGGACGGAGCGGATACAATACCCATATCCTACGCAAACCCTCTACACCGTATACGACACAACTCGTTTCCTCCGCGTCCCCTAGTTTCAGGAGCCAATACCTCCGCCACCGTCAACCGCCACCATCACGAATTTCCCGATACACACGGGCTCCCGTAGAAGCTTTATTTTTTTTTAACCCTCCCTTTTTCTCTTCAGCTTTTTCCGTTTTCTCTCTAGTCACTATACTCCAATCTATTCTCTCTCTCTCTCTCTTTCGCGCTATCTCTCTCTGTCTGGCATATATATTGACATCTACATTGAAATCCACACACACGGACACACTCACTGATGCAGGCGAGTTAACCTCGCTGCGGCCAGATATCGGCTTCCCAGTAACCAAAGCCGTAAGCGTAGGTACCGTTCCGTGGCGCGGCGTCCTCTTTTTCCTTATGGTAAGGGTGTGCACCACCTGAACTTCTGGACACTAGAGGTCGAGACTGAAAGTCGAGTTGGGTAATACACCGCATGGCTCAAATCTGTCGGGCCGCAATTATCGTAGGACAAAGAGTCGCCACGTTTGGGATGCTGGACGATTTGTCGTGAACGCGACCGAGGTCGGACACTCATTTTTCTCGTGACTCGTAACGACTTCATTCCTCGGAAGCTCAGAAATTTCGAGACTCGACAAGCACGCTACTACTTACGAGTCACAATGACCTGGACAATAGGAACGTTTCACGGGAAGATCCGACCTCCTCCGGCGCTACCCGGGGGGCTTCCGGCCTGGTCATAAACACATCATGGACACCACGAGGCTTCCTCTCCAACGGATCCTTTATACTAATAGACATCTTTCTCATCACTTTGCTTCCATAATCAGACAATATTAATAGGATCCAATATTAGGTATCTTATTCAGAAAATCAGTGTAGCATTTTATATTTAGTTTTTACTCAATTTTTATTATCGATCTGGAATAAGAAATTAATTAGAGCCATTTTATGGAGACGCTCAAGTGCATCGCTCTTTCAGTTTATTTGAGAAACACGAGCTCTACCGATCGACCAGTACTAAACTTCCATTATATCCTACCTATAGTGTACACTAGTCCTACGTCCAGGGCATTTCTTTCACATCTCAAATTTCACAGAGAATTCACATTACAAGTACGCACATCTTTCTCTATCTACTTTCACAGACTATCATTGTGTCCAAGGATTTCCTATACGTTCTGGATATAGAGATTCCGGGATCGACCAGCATCCGGAATGTAGCCGCTAATGAAGATTCTCGTCATAGATAGCGCCTGCTGTACCCTAGCTATCAGGGCCACACCTGGTATTACGAGTACTTTCATCGTTCTAGAAACATTGCATGTACTGAACGAGTTCAGTGCTACCAACTACCTGCAGGGTTGGTATGCAATGCTTTTGTCTCGTAGATATCGTATTAAATTTCGTTCGGACATGACTCTTGCCGTCACCATTATTCCACAGGGCTCTTCAACTTTTTGCAGTGTCCTTTGCGTCCTATCACTTTACTCATATTCAACATCACGGTTCTGCTATTCTCTTATAGCTCTAGTAATGCTTTTACCCTAGCTGGACTCCTGCATACTGGGCGTCACGTAGATTCTGGATTAATGAATGTTGCGTGAATTTCCGGCTAACATAAAACTGATTGAGTA
>JARPRG010000521.1:412866-440193 GCA_031001745.1 Hartigia nigra
GTCTTGACGTCGAAGCAACTATTTACAATAGTTGAAAACAGTAGTCGAAAGAGGAAAGTCAAGTAAAATGGAGTTAGGTTCCTCGTAAAACGGGGATATTTTCAGTAGACGGTACCAAGGTGGACAACAAATGGGCGAGAAAGGGTGTAGATCCATAATAGCGTAAAAGTAGGCAAGGGTTTGTACATCTATAGAAAGTATGTATTATGCTTGCCAATAATGGGCCAATAAGGAGTACATTCGTTAATTGAAGGAGGACGACTTTTCCAGACGCCGAAACAACCCTTGCCTAGTTATAGAAAAGGTACAGGGGATCCGTCCCTCAATATAGTTGTTCAGAAAACCGTAAATTATCCATTCGCGTCGAACCAGTTACCTATATTTATTTATTCGGGGTTCGTATTTGAGAGAATGAGTGACGAGAGAAATGGCCGACGTGAGAGGAAACTAAAGTGAAATATATGAAGTGAACGAGTGAACTCGAAAATTGACCCTTTTTCACAAACAAGACTAGGAGTAACGGGTTAAGGTGTAAATGTAAGTACCCGTTTGCCTCTTTTACAATTTATAGGATATATCTTTGAATGATCTTTTTATGATTTTTATGACATAAATTAACTTTTTTTCTTTGTCTTTTTAATCGATTATTAATATATCACGGTATCATGGTCAAGTGAGGGAAAGTAATGTGAAGCTCAAAATATTACGGTTGTTGATCTTTGGTGGAGAAATATGAATATTAGGTTGTTTAAAATGAGGAACGAATGAAGGTTTTATATTTGATTAAAGTGGCGTATAAAACAACATTTTTTTCGTACCTGAGTTTAAATTTAATTTAGCTGGTGCAGGGATTATTTGTAGTTCTATTGTTTTTTCTTTTTTTTATTACGGTAAACACAGCACTGTTTAATAGCAGTATATACTTATATGTACAACTTTATATATATATATATATATACACATATATATCTATATATAGATATGTATTTTTTATTTGCAAATTCTTTCCTTATCTGCAGTGTCACGTACTACCTTATTGTGTTGGGGATAGTACGCATATGTATAATACGACATGCGAAACAGTTTTAAAATTATACCCTGTGTCTCAATAAAAGCGTATAAAGTACCGTTCCGCAAAAGCGACAGCGTTTTATGAATTTATGCTTACTGACGCGGGGTAGTTTTCCCCCCTTTTTTCTCCCTTTCGCTCTTTGACTTTCTTGGTGTACAACCCCTTTCTCGCATCCCTTTTCTGAATTGACTTTAAGGGTTATTTTTACCGTTTCGGCCATTATTTTGCGTTTTACTCTTTACGACGTGAATTCTACAACTCTGTCATTTTTTCGAAATTTGGAAACGACACGATGTACAAAAGTGGTAGAGGCACTGAGAATATTGAAATTGACTTTACTACGGGAAAGGCTTAGCGGCGTAAAGTCAACTCTTCCAGCTTTTCTTCTCTATTCTTTTTCCTTTTTTTTTTATTATTTTTTTACTCTGACTCGCTTTTTTCCGATGGCTACTTCACTAGCTATATACCTACCAACTGACTGACAATGAACTAAGGGTAATTTTTATGATTTTTCACAAGCGACTAGAGGCGTTTTTACCGTTTTTTCACCCCGTGCCACAGTATTTTTTCACTGTCCTATAACCCTTGTAGTTGTTAGTTTTACCGTTTTTTTGACCCGTTTCCCTAAAAACCGACTGAAAAACTATTTCCTCCCTTGTAGCATGCCCATGTCGATGTACCACATTAAAAAAAGTGTCGTATTTTCTAGGTTTTTGGTTTTCACGAATTTTTTCTGTTTCTTTTTGAAAATTTTCCTAAAAATGGCAAATCATTGTTATTAGGATGGCATCTCGCGAAGTTTGACCCAATTTTCTAAAGCTAACGGTAAAAACTATGTTACTCAGAGTTTTTATGCGTTTACCGTTTTACCATCGGAAAAACTCGAGCGTCACACGTAAAAGCGGTATACTAAAAAGTGGGTTCCCGTTGGTCGCATCTTTTCAAAAACCTAACGGTCGAACTATTTTAAATAACGGTGTCGTATATTTTTATAGATTTTTTTTCTGCCCACCGTTACCATTTTACCAAAAAGAGGGTACACCTATTATCCGTCATATACGAGCTCATCGACTTTCTCAAAAACTCTTAGAGTCCAGTGCCGACTTTTACGCGTTTACACCGGCCCCAAGCTAATTTGAAACCAAAACAGGGCACTTTTTTACCGCCGTCCCACCGAATATCTGGAACATTTTTTTCTCTTCCTTTTGCTCCGCCGTAAAGAAATAAACCATAACACAACGGTTTTGAATTTTAAGGAAAAAAAAAAAAGAGAACATTCCACCCTCCATGATTTACGATTAGGTCACCGGGTCTTTCAGTTCGCTCAAATTACGTTCACATTTTCCGTCATTAATATTAACAACTCATAACACAAATCCTATAGATCCAAATATACTCTCATGTCAATTCCTATTTTATAATTTTCCGAACTCCATCATCCTCCATACTATCCCATTCCGTCCAATCTCATCTCATCCACGAGACACATTAAATTTGCGGGATTAGCGTGACATCGATCACGCACCCGGGACCGCCAACAAATCATTCCTAATGCACGGTTTAGGATTCACTCCGCGGCCCAGGCATACCTAGGGCAGATGTTGATCCATGCAGCCTCATATCCCACGTTCCTTTCCTCTCTATATATTTAGCCATAGTCTGATACATATGTATACACTTCTCCATACAATATATTCCCCACACGATAAAACCAAGCCGATTCTCATCCAATGTACGCATATACGTATCTCTATACCATATACCTATATCCACTATCCTTATAGCCGTATTCATATATTCAAAATACAGGACGAAGCTTATGTGTACGTAAAATCAGTTTTGAACGTAGAGACAGGAGCAGCTCGGAAGTGTGCATTTTGTGCGTGAAAGGACTCAGGCTCACAAAGAGTGTAGGAAGAGAAGGACGAGGAGAATAAAGAGAGAGAAGATTGAGCCTGGGAGCAGCTCTGCTTCGGACACGGTATACTGTGTGGGTGACTTAATTCGGTGTGAATACATGCAAGCTCTAGCGAGAACCCCCCAGCGGTTGGTTGACTGTCTCTCTTTCTAATTCTCTCTCTATCTCTCTCAGTCTCTCTTTAACTAACTCCGCTTCACTCACTCACTCTCGCGCTCTATCCTTTCACAGTTCTACGCGTATATCCACGGCCACCAAAACCTCCCCTTTTGGCACACTTGCCCCTGCAGTCCGCTCGGCTAATTTCAATACCCCTTCGTTTCATGTATGTACGCTTCCTATCTACGTTTATATATAAGCTATATATATCCACATATATATCATATATATACGTATGGGTATAGAATATAGGTATGGAGTACGTCGAGTCACGAACGTGTACGGTATTTACGCGCGAGGGTGTGTATCAGAAATATAGTAGAGGTTACGGCGGCGCGGCGCTGCCTGACGTCGCGTGCGTGTGACACCGACGCGCCGCCTACGGATTTGTGTATGAAATTTCGTGAGGGGGAAATAGTTCACGGCAAAAAAACTCATCTACAAGCCGAGCGCGGTGTACAAATATAAACGATTTCGAAAGGGGACGTATCGGTAATTATATTCCCGCCTCTTTCTATCTACCCCTGTTTTAGGTATGGATACGCCATTTTATTTTTTTAATAATCCAGGTTGTGAGATTGCAATACGTATAGACACATGTCAATGAGAAATGTTATGAAGTAAATTTTTGTAAAATTTCTTGTATCAGGTGCAATTATAATAAGCTGGAGCAGGTGTATTATCTGTGATAAATTTTTTTTCTTTTTAGTAATTTCAGGTAAAATTACATGCCAATCTATACCAACAGTCCCACACTAAACTAGACAAGAGGAACTAATTTTGATTCGTGCCACTACTCGTTGCACCCATTCATCCCCCTTTGTTACCTACACGTTTATCCAGTATCCTCTTTTCATGCTTCTAGTTACCAACCCTCGTCGGTGTTTCTATCCATAACTACCTACGCATTCCCGTCCCACGCAAGTCACCCGTTCAGCAGATAAACGTGACATGTCCAAAATTTCTACCACGAGAATCAAATACTTGCTGAATTATTTAGCATTTCCGTATGATAATCACTGTGTTTGTCCCATGACGTAACTTTAAGTCACCAAGTCGCTTGGTCACGTATCATATTCACCAAGGTGATTGGAAAATGTTTAAAAATTTTCTTGGCGCCTTTCAACGTCTAAATAAAGGCGTCGATCAGGCCCTCAAGATCGTTCGACGGAATTGAGGACGGAGGAGCCTGGGCATAGTAGTAGCGAAAGAGTAGTAGTTCGGATTGCCCGTGGCAATCACGAACAATCACGGGGCGCATTATAAAACTACCCCTCGGGGAACTCTAGGTACGCCAAGGGGAGAGGATGGAGATTCGACCAAGGGTTTTCAAAGGGGTTCGGACCGACTACGCGACGCTAGGTTATGTTGCGTTACGTTACGTCTATACATATATATAATGTTGTGTATACATATATATCTATATATACATATGTATAGTATAGAAGGACGTAAAGTGGACTGCACGTATCTTTACGGGCCATAAAGGCTGGCCCTCGTTACGGAGCGGTCGTACCGCACCCGTGGCCACCAAGGCACCGCACCGCGGCACCAGCAACGGCCCTCTGCCTTCTCTCAACCCCCTTTTCACCCGTTCCTTTCCCTTTGTGTCCCTTGACCTCCCTTACCTTCTATTCTTTCACCGTGTACTCGTGCCCTCGGCACTTTACGCTTCTGCGAGCACGAGAGGAAGCTTCTCATCGATCCTCTACATATTTAACAGATTCAAATGATTCCGTCGAATATTCTTCGTGAAAGTTACGGATACTATAAATAAAAGCTCAAGAACGCCTATCAATTATTCCTTGGGATATTTTCATTTAGTGCTTAGTAATAGGGTAGTTTGTTGGTATTGTATGTAGTATTAATAACGTGTCTAATCGTAAGTAGATAAACGTGAAAATCGATAAGGGTGTGAATGTAAATAATTGTAATTGAAGTGATGGCAGTTTTTCATGAATTTTTTATATATCCAATCACATTGAATCGTCCTATTTAGATAGCTTTGGGCTTTAGACATTTTATCAATAGACCAGAAAAGTGGCACCCACGTGTAACAGTGAACGAGCATAAGTGGATGCAGGATGAAATCAATGTTGGAATGTCGAACTTTGAATCTGTAAGAGGAAGAACTCCCGTGGTTGATATTGTATAATGAAAAAGAAAACGATTTTGGGGTGAAATGCCAAAATATTGTACCGGTCCTTCGGCGCGCCTTACTGCCGACAGAACGCAACCTCATTTTTCATTTTGGCCCATAAAAATTGTTCTGGCTTTTCTCATATGCGATATAAGACTTCGAGCCCTATGCGCACTTCTTCTCTTCCTCGTCCTGGACCTGGATTTAGTGAATGACTACCTTTTCACGCAGGACGCGCGAACCGAATAAGGAGGACCTTTGGTGAGCGGAGGAGCGTGACATTATATTTATGTTGTCAGTATGGCACGTCAACGGCATTGCTAGAGTCGTGGAAAGGTGAAAGGGAGGCACTGTCGGGGAGCCAGTCGGACCCCAGTTGGAAGCCCTGAACTGGCCCTCTTGTCTACAAACATCGTACCGCTTCTTATATAGCGCTTAAGGATCGCTACTCATGCCGTGATCCTATACAATACTCAAGATCTCTTTTCTCTAACTGAATGATCCTGATCCAAGAGGCTGTTCGTACATTCTACATGGACAGCCTATCATCATTCACTGATCCGCTCTAGGTCTGGTCACTGCAGATTTTGAATGATTCATTCTCAATTATTGTTACTTGTACTTCAAATAGAGAATACTGAATGTGAAATAGGAATAAATCATTCCCTTGATTCAATTAATTTTTTATTTACGTAGCATCAAGAATAACTAATTTCAGTGTTAGTATATCCATTAGCTATGGTCATCCGAAAATAAAATTATTCAGTTCTTTTATTTATCTTTGACATATTTCTTTCTTTGCGGGGGATTCAGATTGTTTTTACGTCTTTCCTTCTGTTTGTCCAACTGTCGTCCTGACCGGCAGCCGCGTTATCGTCTTGGCCGGCTGTGGTCTGCAGGATCTCAATGGGTTTCGGAAGTCGCCTTTGGCCGGCGTCGCGACGTCCTCTTTGTCGCTTCCGATCACAATCTTAAAATAGTCATTGGGGAGGAAAACGCCCGCCCCGAAGAAGTGCGTGACACGCTTTTACGCCTTGAGATAGCTTTACGAGTCGCGGTAACAGCAGCTGCCGCTGTCGACGTCGTTAGAATACTTAGGCGTCGTTAGGGGTCGTCGTCAGTCGCTTAGCGGCATGATTGCTCGTTATGCGACAGATTTCGTGAGGCCTTTATGCACGAGTTTTTCTTCAATTTTTTCCAAAACTTTTTTTCGATAAGGATACGCGTGTCGAACTTCGCAGTCCGCAACAGAGCCTTATGAGCCTTCGGCGTTAAAAAGGGGCTCCGACCTATGGAAGCACTAGGAAGGTTCAGGACGTCGCAAATAAAGACGTCCTGCACAACTACGGTGGCTTCGGGGTTTTTATGGTCCTTATAAACGACCCGCAGACCCGTGACCGAACCGGACCTTTTTAACCCGAAAATCCATAAAAATTAAGACGGTCCGCCGCGCATCTTGGTGTACCACCATTGTTCGTAGCAGTTTTTTTAATACGGCAAAAAATCAAACCTCAAAAGTAAAGATACGTAAAAAAAATGTATACGTTGTTGGTCGTGATCGTGGGGACAGAAAAAAAACGGGGAAAAAAATTAGTGACAAAAGAATGGTAAAAGTAAAAAAATACAGTAGGCATAAAGAATCGTCAAACGGTCAGGAAAAAATATCTGCATTCTTGACATTACGCTTCAACCAAGAATGCACAGGAAAATCTTACACGGCTCTTTTGTACTGTTAACATCTCGTAGGTTTGCGTCCAATATTACTCCTGTAAATCGTTCATGGTCGTATATCTTTTTTTTTTGAAAATTGTCCTTCCCTCTTTTGGTACTTAATAAGTATATCTTAAAACCACATTAGTTATTGACAACCAGTAAGATAGTTATAGTTGGAAATTTGCTTTAACTAAAAAACATAGTGAGTTGTCCATAACCTTTGAATGGTTGTCACATTTTTGTTAATTTTTTTGTTAAACAAAATGAAAATCTTATGACGGAAGTATCAAGGATTAGTATCAATATCCAACTATCTAAGCCGACAGAGAAATAATGGCTATTGCTTTCATGTATGGAGGTATAACGCGAAATTTTATATTCTTTTTTTGGTCACTCCTCCCACCATCCCTTGTATAGAGGGATATATTTTGAAAAAAAAAAACGCAATAAAATCCCCGGATCTCTTTCCGTATAAGCCACATTATGCCCGAGAATCGGAGCACATCCTGCGTTTACAATGTCCTCGCACTACCCCTCGCACAATGGGGTAGGTTTTCGCCATTATATTTTTGGGATCGCATTACCATCAGATACGATCTTGGCGCTTTCAGCACTTTTGAGATTTTATCGTCTACACGTGAATGAACGCCCGGAGAGTATGTAATTTTCAGTGTATGCCAGGAGTAACAGGAGATATCGTTGCAAATCGGGGATGGCCCTTCGAGTGGATGCAGAAAAAAAAACGAAAAAAGAACGAAAGATTATCATAAGAGGGTGTAAGTATAGGTACTTACGTAGGTACTTTCTAATTTTGTCGAAGGTTCGTTATTTTTTATTAGATTTGCCAAACTGATAATTTGGACAATACGTTCGTTCGTTGGTCATCACATGGGTAATTATCAATTGCTAATTATATTGTCTGAGTTTACATGACACACTTAATTAACATGTATTTAATAATTTTATTCAATGGAAATATTGCTTTTCCCTATAATTCGTTTTAAATTAATTTATAATTATTACGTCGAACAATCGTATGTTGATCAAGAACGTGAAACTTTAATAAACTTCTCAACAAGGTTAAGGATGCTAGCGCTTTCAACGGATGTATCCGAAACTAAAATGAAACGTAAAATCTATATGGTAACATACAACGTGGTACTTACGTCGGTAAAGTAGATATCTATTGAATTATATTACTCACTGGTAACATTGCAGTTAAAATAAATTTTCTGCATTTCCGACACAAACACTTATCAGTTATTGCAAAACTTACCCTAAGATATTCAGGGCAAGGTATATATATCTAAAGTCGGTTTTCATTCAATGAGAAAACTGCATTGACTGCAGGCGCTGTCATCAACGACACGGTCATAAAATATACAATTTAAATAAAATGTAAACGACCACTGGAGTCTTGAGGAAAACCAAAAGATGCATTATCATAAATGCATATGCAGTGTCCAAGCACACAATTTCACTGCACGTGTACGTAAATGCATTCTGGAATTTGACTGAACGAAAATTCCTTTATTGCATGTCACGTACCGTTATAAAAGAAACAAAATTTGTGTATCTGTTAAAATTATGACTTCTAAATAATTACCATAATAATCGATAATCACAGAAAGAAAATAAGGACAAATTTTTAATTTATCAATTAACGTTGACCAATATTTTTTATCGATCCAATGATATTGATCCGAGTGTAACCAATTGAATGTAACAACATGAAGTATACAAATCTTTAAAGAAGCTACTCCATACGTCGTCCTAGAAACTACATGACACAGTGTAATCTCCCGTATCACATTACAAGAATCTTATCTCCTGTATCACGATACGAGGAAACGATTGGCATAGATTTCACATGATCTCACGCGGTTTGAGTCTCAGACTAACAACTAGTTTATCAATAGCCACGATAATTTTATAATATTTACCAATCGCACGTACTGCACCTCGACATCCTTTAGTATACAGACATCGACTTGGCGAAGAATGAATCAGACATTTTAAAAGTCCTTGCACGCCATTGACTACTTAAATGAAAGAGACGTCTCGCACGATAAATGAATCCATGAAAAATCTTTTGAAATCCAAATCCATTCATCGATATTTATTTGTGCTTTTCGTGTTTCCGGTATACGTTAAATATGTTTGCATGTAAAAAAAAGTGGCATCTTTTGATTTTTATTGTTTCCACGAGAACAAAAAATTACGAGTGATCTTACAGAAACTCAGAATAATGAGGAGCAAAGATTACACTGTTTTGATGCCAACGCGTAATGACTGTGCTATTTACTTAAAACGGATCAAGCATCGAGTTTTACAGGGTTCAAATATACCGACGTGAACCGTCCTTCTCTTTTTTCCTTCTCCTCCTATATAGATGCATACTGTCGCGTTGTAATCCTTTTGATGTCCTTTTCAAAGCTGGACCTTGCCCAGCTTGAAGCTTACACTCTTCTCCGCAATTGTAAGCGCAGGGAAGCAGAAGCGATAAATTTCCATCCCCTCTAGGAAGACCCTATTGAGAAAAGATCGTCGGATTTAATTCTCGTTAGGGATGTTCTTTCCCTTGTTTTTAAATTCTCGGATTAACCCTACCCAATGTAGCTTTTTATTAGTTTCATTTATACGTGAGAATGAAGTTGATATTTATTTAAATAAATAACACGAATCGTAAGTATAATTTTTTCATATTAAAATGGCTTATACCAATACTTTTTACTTACAGCAAATTTCACTTGGTATTAACAGACTATGTTAATTATCGAAATTTGTAGTAATTTCGTAAAAAACGAAGTGCCAGCCCTGTATCGCCAGAATCTAAATTCCGTAGAAAACGTTGTCGAGGGAGAACAGTAACGGGTCAGTTGCGCGGAGGGTTTATTAAGCTTATTAACAGACTATATAGAGAAGGGTGGTACAGTGGCTGCCGTGAGTTCCAAGGGATGAAAGTACAGCTATCCCTTGCACCCGGAGGGGATAGCTGAGAGAAGAGAGATGAGTAAAGCGTAGCTATACGAAAGTGGGGGATAATTAATGCCGGTGGAACAGCGAGCTAACGGGATACGACGGCGGAAGTCTCTCCGCAGCCCAACGGCGTCGCATGTCTCCACTTGGGAGAATTCCGCTGGCGTGTTTTTGTGATATGAGAAAAAGCATATCAGCAATAAGTCACGAAAGGATTTTAATGGAGCTACTAATATTTTATCCTTGAGTTCGGTGTATCATGATATACCAGGGGGATGCAAAATTGGATCGTGCGGACGAAGCGACCCTTTTATGAGAAAGCGGGTTGTCCTGGCAGGATTAAATCCCGATTGTCAAATTGACCGCATAAGGAAAAAGGCACTTGCAATAGGTACGGGAAGGGTTGAGTCTGGATGGAGACGGGGTGGTGATCGTCCGAGTATAAGTAAGGGGTAGCAAAGGAAGGGTCCACGTAAGGGTTGAGATTTGGGCTTAGGCTGGCACAAGCGGTCATCTAATCGGGACCTAGTCGTGATTTAGGAAGGGATTTTAATTACAAGGGTCAACGGGTGTAGGCATCCACCCAGAGTAGCCCTTATTTATAGCTCATTAGTTCGGCTTTAGTTGGACATAGGATTAACTTACGTCTCTCAGATAGAACCTTGGAAGTAGATACTTCATCTGAGGTAACGATATTCAAATCCATCTGGGATACTTGCTAAGAGTAGATATACCAGCCCGAGTCAAAAAGTAAGTCCTGTTTCGATGCTTTTTCATCCTTTTCAACAGTACGAAAACAGGATTCATAATCTTCTGCTTCGGTCGGGAATACACAACAAATAGGCCTAGATCCTCACCAAAAGGACGAGATCAGATTCATCGGAGCTGTTCATCAAACAAGCAGACCCAGACAAGCTCGAAGAGAACGGTAACAGAACAATAAGGATCGAAGCAGTATTTATTTCTTGATTTGGGCGAGTATATATAGCTCTATGATAAAATCAACATCTAACCTAACATAAATTTATTTATTTACAAAATATTATTATATCAAATTTCAAATTTTATATAGTCTGTGTCGATAATAAAAATGTATGTATTTTCCAAAATATAACATCCCTATACAGATATTTGCGTAAAGCAAGATATTAAAAATGATGCTTCTTATCGACTAACTATGTAGAACGAATCCCTATCTCATTACATTCTATTTAGTGACAGTAACGAGTCAGCAAAAATTCCGACACTTTACAGAAACAAAAACGCTCCAGTTTCTAGGATATTCGATGATCCGAATCGGTTGGTGACCCTTACCAATCTTAATCCATTCAGCGTTACCAGTTCACTAAAAAATCCAGCACGGATCATCAATCGTCATGTCAAAAGACACAGACTTCGCATTCGAATAAAGTGATTTAGCATATATCACCTAACCAAAAAAGATAGGAAGTAGTAGCGAAGCTGAAGTAGAAAAGTGGCAGAAGTCCCAATGTAGCCAAGAAGCATATCGTCGTGGGCGTGTGATTGCCGTCGCTCGCAAGCGCATCGCCCCACCCCCCAGCACAGGCTCCGCCTCTAGAAGCCAGATGACGTCATACGGACACTTGTTACGCCTTGCTCATAACCACAAAGGTCCCACTAGGCATCTATTACCTGTGTAGAAATTTGTCAGGGAGTACCCTAATAAGGAAAAAGGCTAAAGTAGGTCTCAGATAAGGCATTCTCAAGTATACATATACCTACTATGACCTTGATATACCCAGCTCTCTCGTCACGGCAATACATCAGGACATGTCCCGAACGCATATTATGAAATTCGATTAATTTTCATGACCAACATATTTTAGGCGAATTCGATCGCTGAGAGTCTTTACAGCTGAAATTAGGTTAGATGCAATGTAATAGTAAATATTAATGATTTAAGCCATGCAGAATTGATCATAGGATTTTTTTAATATAGGTGAATTCAAATTAATATTTTAGTAAGAATTATATAGCACATGGGAAAAGGGGCAGCCCCGTGTATTAATATATTTACACGCACTTCTAAATGACGCATTTCAGTTTCATCATTTTTAATTTACCTGGACTACGTATGTGTTATGACTGGGCTTTCGTTTCTTCCGCGTATTCCACGTATGAGCGTGTATACTGCCTGCAGCACCGAACTAGTGATACCCCGAATCGAAAGATTGGACCGTCGTGGGAAACTCCTGATAACACTGGAAATTTCGTGCTGTGCCGCAAACCACGTAATGTGGATATAAAAAAAAAATTAAGGCCTAATTTGAATACTTTGATAATAATATTTTTAATCAGCCTCTATAAACTTAGTTATTTATAAAATCCTTGCACTAACCCTAAGTCAGAAATAAGTAAAAACAAAATAGGACATTTAAAGTAGAACAAAGGCGTTTATTAGATTTATTAATTACGAAAAGGTACGATGCGTGTATTATTGTTATCAAAATACTATTGGTATCAAAGGTCATAATCAAATATAACTGTTTATATGGCTGTTGAGAATTGCAGTACCCTTGCACAATGTTTTCTACGAAGGGATGCTATATGAACCCAATCAAGGTATATCAGGAACACGAGCATGGGTCGCTGGGGTCACAAGGTCTTGCCGTGTAGCTACGTCAGCGGAGGCGGGAGCCCAATAGTAGTGGTAGTTAGCGCAGCAGCAGGGTAGGGACATAAAGAGGAGTGGGATGGTCTGACGAGAGCAGTAGGAGGAGGTCAAGGGGCGACGGGGAAGAGCTCCAGAGGTTGGGGCCGAACCCGGGCTGTTTCCGCGGGACACGCGGCACGCTGGCCGCACTCCGCGGCATTACGTCGCGCGCTGCCGACTGTGACTCAGCTACAGTGTTTCTTCTGTGCCTCTTGTGGCTATATCTGTGCACTGTGTTGAGCACTACACGCGGATTGTGAAGAGATGGCAGGACGACGATAAGATCGAGGATCGTTGTGAATTTTCAAGTGACTTAAATTAGAATATTTAAAATATTTTTAATAAATAAAAAATGTGAAGTAACCGAAGACAAGAAAATTTATTATAAATATTATATATAAAAATATGTATATACCTATGCCTACGTGAGAGATTCAGTGTCGACGAAACGTGCGACCATAATAGAGTGCTTGACGTTTAAAGGCAACCGCGAGTCCGCGCCGATTATCAAGCGACACGGGAGAGCAACTACGATCTGTGTGTGGGTTGCGTGCATGCGCGAACTCAGCCGCATAAACTGATCGTAATTCCCGGTTTTTAACGCTCGACAAAGAGAAGATCTATAGAGCGAAGCAATCTGATGATGATTTAAACGGCCCTCCGGCACGCTTCGCTGATAGTGGGATATTGGGATTCGATAGTCTTTTTTTTAAAGATTTTTTTAAGGGGGTTATTACAAGAAGCCAATTATGGGGACTCAACTTCCGTTTAGCGAAGATCGTTTATACAGTGCTAATAGGGATGTACCGTATGTCTAGTGGATCTTAACGACCGATCTAACAACTAGCACACGTTCCGTGTACCAAGCACGTGGCTAAACTCCACGTACACACTATAAACGTTGTTTTACCAATTATAAAGATTGGAGTCAGTGTGAGATATGGATATTGATATATATCATTAGCTTCATTATTATTATTATAATTGTCACCCAGAATAATAATTTTTTGCATTAAACCATCAGACATGGGACAGGATGAGTTCCGCCAATTATCATGAGGTCGAAGTCCTCTTGCAAAAGTATGCATCCTGTCTTCTTGGGGTGTATGACATGACTTGGGGTTGTTTTTGGGATAAGAGGATGTTGGTCACCTTGAGAATTCTTGAAGAAAACGCACAATCGCAATATATTGATTGATCTTTGATAAACAACGGATACTGGTTGCATCGGCGGGATTGAAGGGGACCAGAAAGAGAACATTCTGAAAGATCGACGACGGACGCTTGTTTTCTCAGGGTGAACTACACGGCCTTGGCTGGTGAAGAGGGGCTGCTTTCAGTGGTCAGTGGGATGCATCTCCCGGTGGGATCTGTTAGCTGTGGGGAGAATTTCGGTTCTGTTGGATCCCACGAAGGCGCCGGACCAATTGGTTCCTCCCTTGCACCTCATCAGGGAGCTAATTCAAGATATCAGGGAGACGACGGTGGCGGACCTGGGGGTGGCGGGGGGGGTAGTGTTGGTGTTGGTGCTAGTGGTGGTGGTGCTGCTAGCTGTGAAAGCTATAGGGGTAGTGGCGACGGAGGCGGCGAAATGAGTGAAAGTGCCGCCGTTGGTGAACTTTGGTGGACTGAAAGACTCGTTGGCGAAGCTCAGGCTGAACATCCTGGAGAATTGGTTAGAACAGGTTGGTTCTTTATGGTTAATTTTATTTTATGAATTAGCGTAACAAGTTAATTTAGGATAGATCTTGAAATAGGACAATACTGTATTTTATTGAGTTAATGCAGTTCTTTTAACTCGACAGGTTCACCATACTTCCTGTGCAGTCAATTACCCACTCATTGGAGATCAAACAAGACGTTACCGGTTGCGTTCAAGGTCGTAGCGTTAGGGGATGTTGAAGATGGCACTCTGGTAACGGTACGGGCGGGCAACGACGAGAACTGCAATGCCGATTTACGAAACTCCACAGCGCTAATGAAAAATCAAGTAGCGAAGTTCAACGATCTCAGATTCGTCGGTAGGAGTGGTAGAGGTGAGTTTTCCATAATAATACCATAAATTTTCCATAAATACTATAATGCCAATGACAAAAGTACACAGCTCTAATATCCGCATAATACAACATAATTCAATTTAATGATCGATGATCCTATCCTATCGAATCTATGTACACAGAAGCCCTGGGCAAAATCACAGTTATCATCATCATCATCACCATCATCATATAGTAATACTCTCCTCCTTTTACGTCCATCGCCACCCACGCAATACGCACGACCCTGTTATCCGAACAACCCTTTCCCAATGCAAGCTTGGCCCCAGAGTCATTACTCGACGTCCGCTACGAGCCCCAGCCACTGAAAATAACTGGCTGTTAATCAGAAATCATCTGGTCATCAAGCCGATTTCACGGATGCCGTACGAACAGCTTTCGAAGTCAATTCGATGACAGTTAACGTTACGGTATTTCAAGTATTTATGAATTGGATTTTATATACTGTTTCTGAAAATAGATAACTATGGGGCTTGATTCAAATCCGATGACGAGGACAGTTGTTTATCCATCTCCACCAGTTGGCTTTTCATCTCGCAAAGTATGCCGCCTGCAGCGTATATATAGATCGATCGAGTGCGTTATGCATTGCCGGGTTGACCGCTCGAACGAGCCGGCCGCGGATGGCATCATCTATCTTTCACGTCATTTTGACATTTCGCACTGCATTACGATTTCAGCTGAGCCGAATCGCGCGTCGGCCATCGGCCATGAAGGGGAAGTTGGTTGATGCTGGTCGCTGCTGGATCATTGTGAATCTCTGTTGCGAATGTAGAGTTGTTACGCGCAGCCATCTGAATTTCATATATTCAGGGTGCATTTTGATTCAAGCCCCTTTATCCTTGCCGACCATGGGATTTTCCACTTTCACTTTTAATCCGTTTTAGGAACTTTTTTTCATTGTTGTTTGCTTCTATTGACATCACCACGACACTTACCCTACCGTAATTGCCAATTTGAGTGATCGTTGGAATCGCCCGCGGGACGCTTTACCGTATGCGACAATCCACAGTGATAAAGATAAAAAGAGAGTGGAATAAAAATTGAGAGCAGTCGAAACGGACAGAGAAAGAGAAATAAAGCGGGAATATGAGAGGGTAAGAGACAGTCTGCCGATAAAACGTAACGAACCATGTCGCTTGTTTTGACGGTTTACTAATTTAAGTGCTCACCGACTATCCCGTGAGTATTGTACTATATATATATCTGCATTTTATATATATAAATACATACATGTTCATTTTGTCGTACACTATAGTTTCTACAAACAAGAGTCCAGTAGAGCTCGAGCCTCCCCCAACAGGTCGGCGAGGATTGCCGTTTCTGCTCGTAGCCACAATTAGTAATATACCGCGGTAATATCTACACGACCGAAATTGCCACCGATAGTAATTATTTGACAATTCCAGAGACATCCTGTCGGCCGACTCGGGTTTGTTCCCTGAATACCGTGCCTATGCCCCTTCACTCGCTCCCGTGAAAACCCGTTCCCTCATCCAGTACGACTACGAATCCCCAACATCACCTCCGACCTGTCTTTCTCTCTCGTTCTCGATATTCCTTTCTCTCTCTGCACAATTCGAACTCATCCCCTGTGTGCGGCGTTCTCCACCGCGAGTATTAACGGATGGTTTCGAGTGGTTTTGGGGATGGTTGAGCGCGAGGGTGTACGGGACGTGCGGGTGGAAAGTGACGTAGAGATTGGACGGGTCAGGAGGTGCAGACGTGCGGAGGGTCATCAGAGTGAGAGCAGGGGGTGTCCAGGACTGGTCGGGGTGGATTGGCACGGGGGTGCAACGTTCATCTCATCTCGGTGTTGCACCCCAACACACCAAACTAGTCACTCGTGCTGAAACGTTCACGTTCATCCACATAGGTGTAGCCACATACGCGTGGCCCGATTTTGCCTGTCCAGCCGCGAATGCATAGATAGCTAGGCGGGTCCGGGGCCTGTCTCTGCAGATGACCGTTCCCATCATCGAGTATTAACCGCAGGTCCGGGCAACGGGGCGGCTGTGCAGCATTATTAGCCCCAAATGCGATGGACTCGACCGGGGTGGCACCCTTCGTTTCTGTGACACTCCCGACCTCGATATATTTTGATGAATAAAAAACGTAGAAACTCCGATCCCGGGCGTCGACTTAATTCAGGATTTTATTTCCTTTTTTCACTCCCTTACATTGGGTTTCGCTGTTTCCTTTTTTTTTTTATCGAATTATTATGACATTAGTGCATTTTGGGGTTGTTTACTTTCATGGGCAATGATTATCTCATCGGTAACGGGATGAGGATGAGGAACGCGAGAGCGGGAAACCTACCACAGGGTAGGAGGCAGAGAATCAACCTGGCGGGAGATATAACTAGGATATAACGCTGCTGCAGTCAGTTGCAGTTCCCGCGGGGGTGCAATAGCTATACAGAGGGGGATGGAGGGTGTTTGATGCCGGTTATCATGTTGACAGACACAGCGGGGTGGGTCAGGGTGGTTCCGACCTCGCGTAGGGTGGATCAAGGGGAGACAATTATAAATTGTTGACGTTACACCAGTCCGACGTTTCTATACGCGATACGTTACCATTGTCGAATTCCGAGGAAAAATTAGCTGACTGGTTAACCAATCGTTACCGATCCAAAGAATTCGGGTACAGATAGATGGATAAATGGATAACGGTATTTTCGTTGATGGTATAGGATTGGGATACGGCACCACAGTAGCCAATATCTATATCACAGTCGTTAAGTATCAAAGGGAACTCAAATTAATTTACTAATACAATCAACATTGCGTATCAAAGGATTCGAAATTGATAATCGGATAAACATTCGAGTCAAAAAATTAATACTGTTTCAATTTTTTTCATTTTTCTCAGCACTGCGAAAACATGAGTAAGTTCTGCTTTAATCCGAAGTGAGCGACAAACAGGCCTAAATCCAGGTCGAAAGGATGAGATCAAACTAATCGGGAAATATTTATTGAACGAGTGGACCCAGATCAGGGTGAGGAGAACGGAATGAGACTCGTGAGGACCGAAATTGTATTTACTTTTTAAATCGGATGATCTTTGGTAAAATTATGCATCCAAAGTAGAAAACGAGATAGAAGCCACACGTGCACGTCTGCGCATAATATTCTCGCTGGGGCATCGAGATGCTCAAAAGAAGCTGGGAGCAGTGAATTACCGAATGCATATTAGCGGGCGACGGGGCGTTTAAAAACGCGTAGTCAATCTCTTTGGCGGACATTTATGGTGAGGGAATTAATATACCGGACCTTCAACCTCGAGGCCTTCGCCAGTGATATATGCACGCATTTCTCGTTCCTCGCTTCGAGTTTTAACTTTTAACTTTATTTCTAAAACACCTAAAACCGACGACCCTCTTTAAAAACGTCGAACTGCTTCTTTTTCATATTCGTTTAGGATTTATCCTTTAAGGCTATATTATTTATTTTCTGCTTTCAGGAAAGAGCTTCAGCATTACTATAACTGTCTCGACGACGCCGCCCCAGGTAGCTACTTACACCAGGGCGATCAAGGTGACTGTTGACGGACCCAGGGAGCCACGATCCAAGACCAGTAAGTCCCAAGTAGCATCTTATACAATAATATAAGTTGCTAGGACAGGGTAATAAAGCTAGGCGAAAACAAAAATTGAAAATTGAAAATATCAACTGACACTGAATCTTTTAACGCTCCTAGCGTTCGGCTAAGGGTAGATTGGAGCAGACCGGTAGGGATTTGTAGAAAATGGCGATAATTTATGGAAAGTTGCCCGTGGTAATGGGAGTCATTACCGAGCAGATGGTGCAACGATGATGCAGTGGCCGCGACGTGTCGCGCGTGTGCATCGCCGCATGTATACGCATCCATGAATGTTATTCTAGGTATACATAGAAGATTACAGAATATAGATATAGTATAATAGTACACATATCCCGTGAACAAGCCAGGCAAACTCATGTGAAGGTTATCGAATAATATTAAAGACTAAAAAGAGAAGCTAATTAAAAAATAACATTTATTTCGATATATGAATAATAGCCATTACCGGTTCAACCACGAATATGACGTTTGCGGCTATTTCGTATTTAACGGGATAAAGTATTGATGTGTAGTTGCAGTAGACACGTTTACCTCAATTTACGAAATTCTCGGCCATCGATAACGCGTGCCATAATTTTTTAATACTACATTTTTGGAATATTTCCAAAAAAGCTGGTTTACCCAAATATACCCATTTTTCGAGATCTCAATAGTAGTCGCGATATCGAGTAATGGACTTGTAGAATGTTTGCATCTCGTAGCAAAAGTGGCAGGGAATAAGGCCCAGCAGACGGTATGCACGAATGGGCCAGCTAGCCAGTGAACAACATATTGCATACACGGGGTGGTCGTAGCGTGCGCCTCGCACGCCTCTAGACAATACCCTGGGTCCGGTTGGTACCTTTGCCTCGAACAACAAACCGCCATGGTATTGTCTCTGGTTCATGACAATGGCACGCATCGGCCCGCAAACACCTGCCGTCGTTCATTACGACGATAATCGTGAGCGAGCTTTTTGTTATCGAAATTGTTTCTACCTCGTGGTAATACGACGTAATCGGGCAATTTTTATAATTCGAGCCAGTTCGTTCCTCACCCTTCGATTGAACGTAGAGCCCCTACCACCATGGGTACCAGCACCACCCATAACCCGGATATGCCTGGTTCTGTCGCGTGCGACCCTCATGCACCATATCATATACATATGTATAATGACTCCTATAGGTTATGACGTATTTCCGTGGTTTTTTTTTGTTTTCCATTTATTTTCTTATGCTCTCTCACTTTTACCCCACGCTTTCTACTACCTTCTGTATTTCTACCCGAATTCAATGAAATTCAAGCTGAACTGTTAAGAAGGACGTAAGATGCGGGGAGTGGCCCGTGGAGGAAAGGCGCGCTATTTCCGTCTTCCGGGCCGCAGCACTTTGATTAGATAAGCTCCCATCGTTATGTGGTGTTACAACGAGTCTCTGCCTTTGTGCGCTTACGCGTTACGCGGACTCTTGTACATTTTAGCACGTAGAACGTCCACGAAATCCTGGATAAACAATGTAGAGCCCAGATAGTTTTCAGATTTGTCAAAGTATCTAGAGTTGTAAACAAACGTATTATATGGACTATCTATGCAATGCGTAACGTAATTAAATATTAAAACGAGCGAGATAAAGTAGATAACAATAATAGGATTCATAACGCATATAAAATATTACAGTTAGTTTTTCAACTCAAAAATATTCGAACGAACTCATTGTACGGTTTAGTATTATCTACAAATATACATACTTGGCACGAGACTTCGTCTGTGTTATGTAAAATCCTGCAATTATCTCTATATCTCCTTACACTGGGTAATTGGGTAAAGAGTAAAGGAAACGAGTTCAGATACAAGTTCGAAAGTGAAGGCTGTTAGAAGATCTCAGGAGGGTGAACCTAAAGAACAGGACAAAAAACACAGACTCCGGAGTGTGTAGCGATATGTTTGGGGCATTACGGCGCTCACGTCCGGTACGTGAGAAGTCGTGGGATCCGGTGGGTACGGTCGGTAGTTGGTAGTCGATAGTTGGTAGCGAACAATAATCTTGTACGGCGTCGTATCGAGCGCTGAATCGGAACATCTGGGCTTCGCCGACAATTTCATGCAGTTTGCGGTCGAACTTTATTTGTCGTTCGCTCATGACGCGAGCCACGATGTCTCAGGGAACGAATATAATTTGCACTTTGTGCTTGTGTCCAATGGGGGGGGATATATAGTAATACCAGTCTATATGTATACAATATATAATAGTAATATACATGGGTCAGAACATGTAAATGGTAAGTATATTCAGTTTTGATACTTCTCCAGCATCAATCTGTATCTTCGTATTCGCGATGAAAGATGCTGAAGCAATTGGTAGGTATCGAGGGTAGAAGTAGAAGTATTGAGTGTGGAAGTATGTACTTGCATATAGCATATGGGATACATGTAGGTATATAGTCATAGGGACTGTCAATTTTGGCAGGGGTCTTCGTAATAAACCCGTCTAACTCGCTTAGAGGTCGAATCATAACCAAACCTTGCGTCTCTGTAGGGACAGTATTCCACTGGGTGAATCCGGGGTGGTTTGAGAATGGAAGCACCTATGGGCATATCCCACGTGGTACATCGGATACGAAAGCTTGGCGAGGGTGGTACGCGTGGAATGCTATTGAAGTCAAACGGGACGCAACGTGGTCGAGATTCTTAATCATCCTACTATCTCGCTAATTGTACAAACAAATCCCACTCCTGTACTTGCGCAGTAGGGATATGAGCGGAGGCAGTTAAATGACGATACGGAGTATAAGAATCTAAATGGAATAATAATGGATAAGAGTTTCGAGTAATGATGTGTGTAGAGATATTTTACTCTGATTATTATTGTTAATTTTATTATTATACTATTTATTTTTAATTATTAGGGCAGCAGCACCAACCATTCCGAGCCCTTGGTCTGGGACAACGACCGTTTCTCGATGCTCCGACTTCCTTCACCTCGCACCTCCGGGAGCTCGAATCTTACCGCAGGAACAAGCATCACCACCACGGCAACCATCTCCATGGTCACCAGGGTGGAAATGCTACTGGCAACCCCACGGGCAATACCAATGCACCTGGTAGCGGCTGCAATCCTAATGCCAATCCTACGGCCTCACCTTCTTCCACGGGCCATCTCAACTCCGGTACAGGACCATCTGCACATCAGGATTGCTACAAGCATAGTCCACAACATGGCGGTAAGTCTTGATATTATTTTCTTCTTCGTGTATTGTTCGTTAAAGGGGATCGAGGATTATGGACAACCATGTTGAATTTCTTGTATTGAAAATTGTAAAAAGCACGGTCTTAGTAGATACTTTCTCGCTAAGACCAGTTGATCACGTATTCCGCAGGGCTCACGATCATTGAGATACTACGAACGCGATAATTAATTCAAAATTGGAGGAAAAATGTGGCACGTAAATTTTCGTGTGGTTTGCAATAAATGCGAACTGAAAAATATTGAATATATTATCGTACAAGTGATATTTGAATGATTATTATCAATAATGAGAATTTACTCAACTGTTCTTAGGGAAACAGTGGGCACACGTTGAAGTAGTATCATTTACTATTTTCACGGATGGAAATTCAAGATTTTCCGCGGCCGACAGGCGCTGTAACAATGTTCGAGTTCCTTTTTATTATTCGAGGACGACTAGGCGACACAATTGGTACTCTGACAAGATGAGTCTAATAGTAGACAGGTAGATAGGTCGTTCATTCGTTTCTTCGTTTCTTCGTTTCTTTCTCGAGGATGGTGTTGGTAGCTGAACGTTCACCTACACCTTGTAAAGCCCGACTACCTTCTGCTCCGCGGAGCGACGCGACGGCCCCATCGGCCTGCGCCGTTTCGCGAGGTAATAGTTTCATACCTCGTTCCGGCTCTGCAACCTCTAATTCAACGTAATAACGATATTCAACCTGCCGTTCCATCTCCCCGCCGATACGATACACCGTTGCCGTATCGAAGCTTCGTACTGTCCCGAGTATTCAAGAAAGTTCGCGACAGTCGCGCGTCCCGCCGGAACGCTTAATACAATTTCGCGAAGCAGTCCGACTGTCCCGTAGTCATTTGTCAATCTCGAGATAGGAAAATGTATAAAGAGAAATTCATTTTAAAACGACGAAACAAGTTTAATCGCAAGACTATGGTAAAATTAGTCACAGTGTTAGCTGAATAAAAAGTGCTGAAAGATTATAACAGTCAAGATACCCTCGAATGGCTCAAGCTTCTTTATCCAAGATAAGAAAATATCTCGAAGAAAGTCAATGAAAAGTATTGAAGTGGAGGCAAGGAGAACAATGGAAATTAACACTGTAAACGAATAGTCAAAAAGAAATGACCACGCTAAGAAGGAGAGTATTAACTGCTCTGGTAATTCGGTGGGTATGTAATGGGTATGTGTGTGTATACATATATATAGGCACGGATATATAAAAGAGAAGCATGTAGTGTATCAGGGATCGTGGTAGTTGCGCTTATAGAACGTGTATAGACAGCGAGGAAAGCGAGACGATACGCGGTGCGAAAAGCCAAGGTGGAGAGAAAGAACAGTAAGGAAGAAGTAGAAGTCCGCGTATCCCTTTCACGTATTTTTCTCGCCGGTAAGTCTCGCATCAGTGGTTTCGACCTGATCAAAGTTAAGTAGACGCGCCCTGTGTTGGCAAGACCTCTTTGAAGCTGCGTTGCGGTTTCTACTCTGCCTTGCCTCCTCCGTCACCTTATCCATCGCTATCCTTGCTACCCTGTAGAAGACATCACTTCGGCATCCGTGCTACGTACGTAGCGTTTCGCGCGACATGTCTTTCGTATGACTGATTAATTAGTGTACAAAGTAAAACAGTGTAAAACGTTACAATATTATTTTTCTACAATGCGTTTGCCAAGGAAAGATATATTTTTCTCATTTGTTTCTTTCTGTTTTTTTTTTTTTCTTTTTCTTTTGTTCCTGTAACACTCAAAATATATTTGACGATGGGATGAGAAACAAAATTGTGCATGGTATACGTCCCGACAAGTAATTTTCTCTCCAGCTACCATCTTCCCGATTCTCCTCGTACTTTCTTCTCTTCTTTTCTCGTACGACCTGCCGATTCTTAATGTCTTGAGTCGAGATCAGACAGGATCGTATACTCACGTACGACTCACGTGCACGTCTGCGTAATACCAGGGATCGATCGGTTCCCGATCGATCGAACGATCGTCCGATCGATCGGTCGCTGGATTCATGTTGTTTTTGCGCAGCTCGCATTGCTCCTCCTTTTATCTTGTGCTTCGGTTCGCTAGCGCTAGCGGCTGGTGGTGAATCGTTGCGAGGATAATCGCGGAGAGGCAAACGGATCGGAGTAGGTTTCAATGCAGGAAGAAATATAATAATGATATATATGTATATATATAGCTACAGTGTATAGACAATGATCGTATACAGATATACAAATTATTAACAATAGTTCTACTATTCACTTCTGATATACTGGACGGTGAACTGGATTGTATCACATGTGCATTATATGGATTTAAATCGTTTTTAAATACCTTCATTGAGCATTTTACAATTTGATAAAATTGTTATATTTCATTTTCTTTAATTCCCATTTACGCAATGTCTCTGTTCTCTTAGCTCTTGAATTATCGATAGTTGTAAAAGAGTCGTAATGCGAACGAAAAGAGAACGGCCTCGGTGGACGTCCCAGCAAAAAAAAAAGGAAGTGCGCATTATTCCTGTCTCTTATAATATAACCGTGTCCGTCTCTCAACTCTCATCTTGAGTCGTGATCGGGGTAATGAGGCCCGCAGTGGC
The DNA here is from genome assembly GCA_031001745.1 of Hartigia nigra. NCBI lineage: Eukaryota > Metazoa > Arthropoda > Insecta > Hymenoptera > Cephidae > Hartigia > Hartigia nigra. Next base: position 436,987 of record JARPRG010000521.1, read on the forward strand.
AGACTCCAAGGAAGATGCTGAGAAGAAGAAAGTCTGGATAGCGAGAAAGAGAAAGACAGCAGGAGAGGGTGAAACATGGTAAAGACTAGAGAGTAAAGACCGTAGTGGCGAAGAGTGTAGAGTGTATAGGCTAAGAGAGAATAAGAGAAGCGAGAGAGGACGAAAAGAGAAGGAACAAGCGCCGCGACGTCGAACGGCGAAGCCGCAACGGGTAGGTGGTAGGGGTAAGGACGCTGATTATGGGGTGTCAAACAATCATACTGATTGTATATTCTATACAGACTCCTTCTGTCTGCCTCTACGTCTACGTGCGCTACCTACGCATATACCTACCGCGCTTACCTATACCTACACTCACCTCTCTTTTAGAGCGAGGGATAGACAGCACGTAAGGAATGAAGCAATGAGAGGGAGAGAGAGAGAGACAAAAATTGTAAGAATGAAAAGAACGAAAAGATTAGTCAACTTCCCGAGGAAAAATTTACGAAATTCCTCACAAAGTCAAGTGGCGCTCCCAGCGGCTGTTACGGCCAACCATCATCAGTCTACTCACGGGGCGGTCATACGCACGTTCCGCGTCGTAGCTCTTTACCTATTTACCAAGATGTGGCTACTTACCACGTTAAAAAGACAAGGTAGGCCGCGACTACCACCGCCACCAAAACCACTGCTGCTACCGTACCACTCTATCATTCTGTTGTTACTACTGTTACTATACCATTGGTACTGCTGGTTAGGGGAATTTTGCGTTTCCCACATGCTCGACAGTCTTACCGCGTTCTTCGACGGTCTCTGGAATGCACTTTACCAAGCTTATCATTTTTACCCGGCTGTTTAGATTATCTCGCGTAGTTCGTTGAGTACTTTCTCGGGAACATATAATATGTACTCGTAATATATACTCACGCACGTATTCGAGCAACTCTCCTGTGCATTTTGAATATTCACTTGGCAGCTTTTACTGGATAGCTTATGTCATCGCTGAATCGCTTACACGAAGCTACTATTTCGTCTTCGTCGGTTACAGGTACTTGAGCATCAATATTATTCATGTATATTCGGCGCGGTATTTAATTGTATTTTCAAAAAATTCGTGAAATAATGGAACGGTGCATTAAGAATGTCTCTACTCTCTCATTCCGTGTACTGCTACGATAAGCAATCGGGATCCGTGACGTTGCTATGTACGAGACTTTAAAATCGTAGGAAATTAGCAACAGATTCGTTTGAAAAACGATTTTCCGCTTACTGATTGGAAGACCCATTGGAATTTTTCGAAAATATTGCGCTTATTAACGTGTCCCGTCTTCCGTGTTTCGACCGATTGTAGAATGGTCTTTAGTGTCAATTTTGTGAAATGTATTTGTGCGGCGCGAAGGAATACTTCGAAAATGCATTTCGTGATTCCACTTGCAACGTATATAGGTTAGACTCGTGGTTATCGGCCAATACGAATTGTCCACAAACGTAGTGGCGTCGCGACGTGTCGATATATCTATACCATCATGAAACGCTAGAGCTCTCTCGTGGAATTTCACACGCAACTACCGGATAATCACGCGATTATCGTCCAACCTGAAATGACCACGAACAAGCACATCTCTTGGTGCTGACTGTCATGGCTGATGGTTTACGGTTAAAATGATTCGACGATTACCAGATTCTCTAACAGCTTTGTACAGCGGAACAAAATATATTACACATAAACACTTTCACGATCGGGGATGGTAGGTACTCCCCAAGTCACAAGGGTATCACATTGCAGTGTTTGTGACACTTTGTTAATTGGCTTCGCGACGCTCTGAAGAAAACAACCCTTACGCCTACCCTACTCGAAATATTTAGACGCTGTTTTGACTCGCGCATCGATCTTCTTATGTAACTACCCCTACTTTAATTGTGTATTGTAATCTTGGAAAAATAAATCTAGTGAACTTATTCCTTGTGAGGTTATGCTGGCTATGACAGATTGTAGTTAGGTATTTGTTACGTCAAGTGACTCCTGCTGCTATATATACAAAATATTTAAAGAGGTAGATATAGCTATGGACAATGAACAAAAATTATTACAAATGTGTGTATTTTTTGGATATTAAATTTTCTTATACCTAATACTTTATTATACAGTCAGTTTACCCGGGTATGGCTGTCAAACATTCGTTGACTATTCCGTACATGTACATGCACGAGTTCTCCTTTAAGAAGAAACTTAGTCTAAACTTGTTATAAGCGACGATTCGATGCTTGCAGATATGACGAACGCGACCGCAAAACTTAATTAAACTCATAAATCCCTTGGCACCGTCATTGAGACTGCTCTAACTTTTTTTGCACACGTAAGCCAACCCGTGTTTGTTAGATAAAATAATTATTTGAAGCAATTGATTTATTTTCTACAGTTTTTTATAATCTCAATATTAATAATTAAATTATTGAATAATAAGGTATTTTCAGTCAATAGTGACAATGCACGTGACATTGTCATACTGCTCTGTATATACAATCACTGTAGTACAAGTGACCTACTAAGCATCTACTAAGAAGGATAGCAACCCCCAAAGTAAAAGGGCGGAAAGGAGGTGGCACGAGTATTACGTGAAAATTGAGAAATCCCCAACGGTAGCGCTCATTATCGTGTTATCGTTATCGCGTATCCTGGCACAACATCCTATGGATTCGTCCAATCAGAAACGTTCACCGTTGCTGGCTTAAGGAAACCCGTAGCGACCGCTTAGCCAAACCGCGATAAGCACTTACGGACCTCCTGCCTTAATCTACGGATATTTAGGAATACCGTATTCTAAAATATCCTCATATTAAAATCTTAAGCAATATGAGATAACACTCAAGGAGCATATACGAAAAGTGATGTTTGGTGAGAACCATGAAAACTTCATATAAACATTCAAAAATCTAGGATCACGATATCTGCATTAAAAACTGGATTTCAGGTATCGTATATCTAATATAGATACTAGGCAGGTAGCGTAAGGTGAGTAGTACGTTGAAGAGCAACTGCAACGGAGGAAGTAGAGGGAGAGAGAGAGAGAGGAGCGAAAAGGCACAGCAGCGAAGGCGTCGATCCGATCAAGCTGTTCTCTCCCTTTGGAGTCTTCGGTACCTTTCGAGCCTCGTCGCCTTTACGTTTTTCCCACGGCATCTCCACGGGTTCCAGACCATTGGACAAAGACTGTTATCCCACTCTTC
>JARPRG010000521.1:440293-465218 GCA_031001745.1 Hartigia nigra
CCACTCTTCATTTTCCTCCGCCCAATTTAGATTACCATGTATGTATATTGTACCTCCTTGCGTAGTTTAACTATACTAACTTTATTTTAATTGAACAAAAATTAATCAACATATGTGGCACGTATATACTGATTGTTTACGCGGATCGTGTACAGATTTTTACTGAATTAGTAAGGTGCTTTGCTCGCGTTTGGGTTCATCAGTCAGCGAGAACGAAATTCAGTCGCGGTTAGAATCGTAGAAACCGACGGAATCTGCAGGCGGGACGCGAGAAAGCGGCGGTTACAATCGAAAGCCAGGAATCAGGATCGCCATCCTAGCGAGACACCGCGCCGCGGCTTGAGATGAAAAACTTACGAAAATCAACGAACTAAAGAAATGAAAGAACCGGACGACTTAGTTAATCGATTTAGCTCTGGGTCGGTGTGTGGCTCGCGGGAAAAAGTGACTAGAGGTGATCTCGCGTGCGATCGTGCCACTTTCCCGGAAGTTAGTTGCATTGCCGGAAGCGCTATACAATATTTTGTTATTGGACAGCTATATAATATATATATATATATATATATATATCTTAATACGTAAATATGTCTACATTTCTTGATATGTAAGAAACCAGTCTGGGATCCCTTGTATTATGGTTTGCGTATAGTGTGTCGTCACTCCGGGAATGCCAGAAATCCCAATGGCGTCACTCTTTCCGGTAAATCCACTCGCCCAGGCAAAAACATGATATTTCCGACATTGACATTTTGTACATACGTTTCACACATGTGGCTCCACTTTACGAAATTCTTTGCCTACTATCCATTTGACCCTATAACGACTTTTATTAGCCCGCGCCGATTCGAATGTCACGGATCCAGAGATTTCAATGTGTGATATCTGAGTCATCAGTTTTCAACGAAATACACGTGCTAACGCAGACATATCGTACTGCCAATGATAATATATCTATATTCTTCAATGTACAAATGTAATCCAATCGAAGGATTTGTTCATCAATGACGCGAATGATGCGATCGGCATACTTCGTGATCAATAGCACGAATTTTGCGTTCGATCCTTAGAGAGAGAGCAAACAGGAAGAAAAAAGGATCGACGATAGTCAGATGACGTACGAATCAGTAGGAGCGAGAGGAGGAATTCGTAAAGGCAGATGTGAACGTAGATGTAAATACTGATCCAAATGCAGGAGTGGTAGTAGTAGTAGGTACGTGATCCACGCTCGAGGGGGCATTAGATCGTCTTTCTTCTCGTTGATCTTAAGATCTCGCTCGATTATTTCGGTTAGTCGGGGTCCCGCTCAATTACTGTTACCCTATCGGGGCGTCGCGGCGGCGTGCTTAGCGATCCAAGACGCGTAGACTCTTGTCACGTCAAGTTTTCCTCGCGGTAGAATGAAACGGACATAAAGAGAAAGAAAAAGAGTGAGATGGATTGGAGTGATGGTGGAACGAAGGTATAGAGGATCGAGAGGAGTGGGACTGGGGAATGAGGAAATTACGGAAAGACAATAGTAAGTAAGATCGGTCTTGAATCATTGAATTCTGTGGAACGATAGACCGTCACCCTTTTATTTTTAATTCTCGATTCTGGCACGTACGAGACGTCGTAAAACCATTACGGTTTTGACTTTTGAGAAAAACGCTACGAATTCACTGAACTGTTATTGCCAGTACGAGCGATAGGGGGAGACGAAGCGGATTGAAATATAAGATAAAAAAATGAATTAGAGGAAGCCAAGGAAAGCGCTCTGGGTGCTGCCCATTACTCCTCGGTATCGATGATCCTTGAGAAACGCTGATTCGTACGTGCGTGCAATCGCTGCTTCCACAAAAAAGGACTAAATAATCCGGTGAGTGTAAAAAAAAAAGGATTGCGCGACCGAGTAGCAATAAGCAATAACGGATCTTCGTTGAACGTGGAAGGGAGTCGCTTCTTCTAACGTTATATATCTTTATATAGATACGGTTACCAATACTTGTAACTGACGCTATTCACTGGCTATCTGTTTCAATGCTACTACAGGAAGGAAGGTAACAATAAGGCGAGTTTTTACTTGTACTTTATATAGAGCGATCTTAATTGATTGCCAATCAATGCCCAAGTCCATCCGTGTTTAATTGCTTTCTGGGCATCGTCCGATTCTTCGGTAGACAGCTTAGCAATGGAGTGCTTCGCCCTTCTTTTTCTCTTCGTTTCTGTACTTTCGATACCTTCATCTTTGTCACACTTTTTTACTATATACATTGCGTTTCCGTCTTTATGCCTTTTGGGAATCCAGGACGTTGCGCCTGGTCTATTAGGGCCACCTAGGAGAGAAGCGTTTATTTTAGGATCCGTGGTACCTTTGCTAATGAGAGGTCTCATATCTCCTGATGGCAGGCGGTCTTTTCTTTTAATGTACGTATTTGGTACGTATCCTTCGAGGACGCATCTCCTGGCAAACGGTCAGCTGTGCGCAGGTAACGACTGAATGGACCGAAATAATCAGAGGAGTCGACTAGATCCCTTCTTCCTTGGATTCTGCCACGGGATAATTCCGGTCTTGAGTTCAGAGAAATGCGATGCGCCGCCATTAGGGACCGGATGAGCAGCTTCGGTTCTGCGAAAATACGAACAAATTTCATTTTCGTCTCAGCCAATTACGAGGGTGAGACTGTGACGCAAGATGACGCGTGCCTGATGACCATTACGCATCTATTTCTCCATAGTGACCATATACCACACGAAGACTAGCTACGAATGATTTCACTATTAATAGTAGTCAAGTCCGTCTATAGTGTCTACATAGTGTAGTAGCGGGTAATAGTAGTAGAAGTAACAGCAATTACTACGACACGGTAATTCCCGCTCTGCCGGTTTCCGGACACGCTACTGGCCCGCCACACGTCCTCCTCCCCATTCATGCCTCATGCTAACTTCATTCACCTTCGAAAGGACGAATGAAAAAGCGAGTGGGGATTCGAGTAAAAAAAAGTCGATCGTCAGAGAGAAAGACAGCAAGAACAATAATGAATGGATGCGAGATAACTCGACAGAAAAATGTCTGCATTCGCAATGTAACGCGTTCGCTATCAATACCAGAAGAAAAAGAAGTAGGAGGGAGGATCCATTGTATCACGATGCAATTTTTAAGACCTGCGTGCAACCTGCGACCCATTGTACGGATGCTAAACAGATTTCCTTCTTTTACAAATCGAATGCGGCTCAATGGACAACGAGGAGAAAAAAAAAGGAACGAGATCCTTCGAGTCTGACTTCGCATGACGGCAGGTGACGAGAAAAACGAGGGAGGACACGAAACAGGATGCATCGAAATTGCCGTGGGGCCCAATATACATCGGTTAAACAGTGTTCAGGCCCCGGGCCGAATTGTTCGTTAAAATTTCGCATCTTTCCGCAAAACGTATTCTTGCTACTCTATCTTGATTTTGGCCGATACTACATATTTGCAAATATACTCTTACGTTAATGTAGTCTTACGGTTATATATCGAATATATTATCATTTTATTCGTCCTGCTGCATCGAAATCTTCGTTCTCATTAAGGAGGACGTACGCCAGGAGAAATATTATCCTCGACAGGATACTTTATAAGAAGAAATCGGTGGAGGTAAGCGATACGCAGCAACGACGCGACCAGACGAGACGCGAAGGCGCAACAGTTTCCTGCGCTCGTATGCGTAAGACTTCTCTCCTGGTGCACAACGCTTGGTATATTGATATATCGAGGCGCAATATCAACTTACGTTACACGACCCACCGAGCATCTATCTCGGTGGGAACCGAAGCCCCATCGCGTCAGAGCTACGTCTTCTTGTGTCTACCTACCAACCAACGTACCTAACTACCTAACTCTCTTACAAGACGGCCACATTTAGTGGATTCCCCTAAATCTGTTTACGGCAAAAATCGTTTTGGGAGATCACTCGCTATCGGGGTACTCCTGGCGAATATTAATGATTTGTTAAGTATATGCCTTGGTAAGGGACTAAGCACCGAAACCTCAGTGTGGTTTCACACCCGTGGTAGTAAACGGCTGGCTGGTTTTCTCACATTCCCACACACATATATATATATATATATATATATATATTTATATATATTTATATATATAAAATACGTATACTATGTATTCACTAACTTTCTGTCATTTAGGTATTCGAGTGCTATTCTTGTCTGGGTCGCTTGACGAATTTCAATATGTCGATCATGTAGAATTAAGAACGCGACGAAGGGGTGAAATGTGAAATGTTGAACTTACTTTGGTTTTAAAAAAAATTTTTCTTTTGTATTCTTTTGTTATGCAATTTGTAATATCTGTTTCTATTCTATTGCCAACGGCTAGGCAAAGCTGCCCCCGAAACCCTGCTGACCTTTTCGGCCTTACTGCCTCGTTTAGGGATCCTTCCACTCTGCCTCGATTATTATCCAACAGATGGCCACTAACTCCGCCATAGTGGCGTGTCTTTGTTTTGTTATTGTTCCGGTAATTGCCGCAATACAGAGCTATTTCGGTAATCACTTGGACGCCTTCCTCTTGGCCAAGCGGCGGCAACCTTTGATAGACTTCATAGCTCTGGGATCGACCTTTTTCCTTCTACAGTAAAAATTCCCAGCACCTTTATACAGATAAGCCTCCACGAATCGAGATGATTGAGATACTTCGCGGAAGGACCACGCAACGGTCCCACGCACTTCCGGCTTTCATTCAAGAAACTTCGACGTATACAGCTATCTCCATGTACCTTAGAGTAACTTTAACTTTCTTTGGCTTTATTTACTCTCCGGGCAGTTTGTACGCGTGAAACGTAAATACGATTCTGCGTATGTATCACTCAGCTGACTTACGTCGAATCCACTCTAACCGATCATGGAATTCACGAGAACGGCATCGAGACCACGACAATGTTGTTCATTTAATTTTAGCCAGTCGACCGCAATCGGCACTTAACGCGCGGTCATGGTTATCCGTAGACCGTAACTTACCGTAAAGTCCATGCAAAGATATACGCATGCGCATTCTGGTAGCACCGTAGTGGTATTACCGATCAGGATTGTATGAATCGAGACCGTATTGAATTTAACGTCCATTAGTTTTTCCCGCCCAAGAGAATATATTTTTTTCTTTTTTCGATACTGAATCGTTTCCATTATCTTGAGTCAATGAGAGACATTTTTATGTAGCTTCGCTGTAATGAGATTTTCTTTGCGATTCTTTATCCGTTCACTCTAGCTCTCACTTGGCCGGTAACTGTTTCGAAAGGATTCCTGATGCGTCCCGACGCGAGAGCGTCCTCGGTATTGTCCAAGACTATGGGGAGTGGGTTTTCGAGGAATCCAGCAAAGGCAAAGTCGCACGATGCCCCGGGCGCGCAGACTTGAGAAACGAGAGTTTTGTCATCCGTCGCTATATGAACACGCGGCATAATCGACCAGCCAACCGGTAAACAGGAGATTCACAAATCGAAGGACAGTATCGACAATCGTCGGGTTTTCCTTAGGATTCATACACGATTTAAATATGCGAATAATGTTTTGTAATTCTCCACTGTTACTGTATACGGCTTCCACGAACTCTCCCGTAAATTGATAACTGTCTGTATATAACACGTAGGCCAAATACATTATTTTGATTGTTCCTTCTAATCTGGATATATCAGTGATTTTTATATGATGCCGATAGTAGGATATCGATTTTGAAAAATATCTCCGTTTTGGATATCGGCACCGTATAACTCACCTAATACAATTCCACTCACAGCTGCGAGTCTCCACGGCTCGAATCAAAGAGGAAAGTGTAAGCGTCTGGAAACGTGACTGGAATTACACCATTGCTTTACATATGCAATATGTATGTACGATCACTCATACGACATACCATATATGTAAAATCTGTTATAAACCTAGGTTATATATTACGCACGTTCAGTGAATTGTACGTAAATGCATAACGGGTACTTATTCGCGCCGATCTTTGCTCACTTAACGATCTGCTGACGGTAGTGGGAAAATCAGCAAGTAATAATTCGTAGATCGATATTGGCTATCGATTACGTATTTCGCAAGACGTATATACCAGAGCGTTTCTTAGTAAATTTTGTTGGTCCAGCATGGACAATGAGTCATTACTCTCTCTCTCTCTCTCCTCTTTATTTAGTTCTCTCGCTTTCTCCCTTCCGGGCATCCGTGATCGATGATCAATAAAGCCATTCATGATCGTTTTTGATGTAACGAGTATTTCCAGGTGTCACTGCAATATCCTGCGTATCTCCATGACGCTATAGTAATTAAGAGAAAGTTAAGTTTCTTTATCGGGAACATTTGAAATCTTCTCCAGATCGTGAGTCACAGAGCCGCGTCTAATTGATCCGTCGGTATTACTCACGACTCAGAATCTCATTAGGTTACCAAGTCACGCTCACTTGACTGTACATCCATAATAGACCGTATTCCTATTATGAATCTTTTAATTTATTTATAAATAAATCAATGATTATAAAATATATAATTACAATTTAAAATTATCTAGCGTACTGACTAATTACTCGTATTAATTCCATAGTTATCATAGAGATTATAATGTTAAAACGTTTTGGAGGTATTTTATGTAATTTTGGAAATGGTATATAAATTTTTTTAAATATAATTTGTTATACATTTTTGCCATGCAATCGATATATCCCGCTATAAAATATACATTCACCATGTTATTTCAGATACAAGCTCGGGTGCGGCAGAATGGACGTATCCCACGGCAGTACCGTCCTATCCCGGAGCTGCGACTGGAGGTGGTGGTTCAGCTGGAGGTGGAAGTGGCGGTGGAAGTGGACCTTCTGGTGGTGGCAGCGGATCTTACTCACCGATTCCGGTCGGCGCATTCTCTTATCCTGGTGAATCTCTCTCCCATCATCCAACCACGGAGCCAGTACCATTACCACCCGGTAAATTTACAAAATAGTTATCCAATGATTGATGACGTGTACCGTTAAGTTATTAATTAACAATTAACGTACGTTTCAGTGCTCTCAGACGGACAGCAGGACGCGTATACACCTAATTGCGTGTCCATGTATCAGTCGCACGGACCATCCTCGACGATACCCCTGGTGCCTGCCAAGCCTGATCCCGAAATATTTGGTAGCGCTGGTGGTAACGCCAGTCCGGGTTATCACTACGGCTCGTGGACGCCTGGACCCGCGACGCCTGTACCAGTACCTTCTCACAATTACAATCCCAACTATCAAGGATACTACAACAATCCCACTCAAAATTATATTAGTCCCACACCCATGGTACTTTACCCTCACGTTTACAGCACCGTCAATCAAAACCAAATACACCTTCATCTGCACGGCGATCTCAGCGAGGAGCAGGTTACCATAGCTAGCGGCAATCTCACTATCAGCAGTAATCGATTGGAGATTGGAGTGCTTGGAGAAGAAAGCGAACAGAGGAACGACGTATGGAGACCGTACTAAATTACTCATAAATTGGACCAAACAAACGTCTATGGCGTGTCCCAGTGATCTATGGAAATTCCTGGTCCATTTTCAGTTTCTTGGCTGTTCCACGGATGCTGCGACCCCGCAACTACCCACGTGCTGATCGAATGAACGGACTTTTATTAAGCAATACGATCAGTGAGCTATGATGCGGTGATAAGTGGAGAAGTGAATCTTACCGAAGTGACTCCAAGATCGTGAGTATCCCATTAAGAAATATCCTTGGCGGGAAATTATGAACTCGTTGTAAGTATACGCGCGCGCGCGTAATAGTCACGAATTCGGTGCAGTTATAAAACGACGTGGAACGTCGTATTCCGTCGAGAGTATATAACGAGAGAAGAAGAAGACGGAAAATAATGAGAAAGGAGAAAACTAAAAAAAAAAGAGTCACGGGGGACAGAGATAATCGTCCGTTGGTTGCAATCGTGTTGTGAACTCGTTCTAGAGAGTTGTAGGATATGATTGTTACGTCATACAACATTAGTAATACAGCACAGCCGTTAGCAATGTACATATGCAATATTTTCCATGAAATAAAATCTTGCCGAATTCGTTCCTATATAGACAATCGTCCTGACGCTCTTTCCTGCGAATAAACGCGTGCGAAGTCTCGTTCGGCTTCGTCACTTGTTCCTCGATACGTACAAGCCACCCAGTACCGATAGGATAATCCTTTTTACGAGCTCCTCACCTCGCCTGCTCCATTTAATATTTAAAGCACGGCCCAGTAACGAAGCGATTGATAGTTGTGGTCGAGGGAGCGCTAGATGGCACTACCCTGTTTCCATACCCGCTATCCCTTTATTAGCAATCAACTCCCTTCCGTACAGTCGCAGTTTACGAACGTACCCTACTTCGCACTATACGGCAGAGCCTATACCATGTACATTGTAAGTATATACAGAGTGTCCAGGAAAATAGGGCCTACAGTTAGCATAGCACTACTTGTGTAAAGAATCCAATCAAAAAGTCCTTTATCAAGTTTTTCAATTGATGCATAAATAACGAGTTATTAACAACAAAAATGAGTCAATCAGAAGCACGGGTTACCCGGACCAGTCCACGAGTTATGCAAGTAAGCCTTATGCATATCGCGCTAAGCCAAACCACACATTGTAATTTATTCAATTTAATACTAATCATGGATGATACTTTCTGAACACCCTGTATATACTATACTAGATATATACAGTCGTACTGCTCTATCCTAACAGCTAGAGTTGCGGTCCTATAGTTCAAGCTGCCTGTCCTTCGACGGATCTGGGAATAACTTGCATATTAGATTTTTGCGTGTCTGTGCGCAGTGTACAGTCATTGGCATATGATATTGCATGTATTAGTTAACGTACTCATCTAGCGCCTTAAGTGTGCCGCAATAAGAGAAACCAATTCTCCGTCATTCCTCTCAACAGTTCAAAGTAACCTCTCGTCTTGACGTGTTTTACATTTTATGATTTCCCACCTTCGCTCCAGAGAGACACAAGGGATAAAGTGCCATAGCGAGGCGGCGTCGCTCGTAATCTTTCCTCTTTACGAGACACGAATGACTACGGCTAGGCCGACCGCAGACGTAAACGCAAACGAACAGAGTGACGCTGACTTTCCGCACAAAATTCATCGCTGCTTTTCGACGTGGCTCAGCCAAGGAATTATAGCAGTAAAGTCTGCACCAGCTTTGAATAGTCCAGCAAATTAATTTTGTAACCGTACTCTATTTGGGCGATGAAATTATATCTTGTATGGGTATTGCGCGGTTCAAGGGTAGCAATAAAAATATACAAACTTGTTGCTGTACGGGATACCTGGTGCCACATTATAGCAATGCAAGAAGATGGCCCCCTAGACTAAACTCCTCAGGAAACTGGACCTCAAGACATCGTCACCAGGAAGCGGTTGAAAAGTTACGAGCTAGCGATGTTCAAACCTGGCGGCTATTTGAACCACAAACTACAGTTAATGGTAAAGAATATAAATAAACATTGGTTATGGGGGAGAACGAGACAGCAGAGCCACACGAACTTAAGGGTTAAATAAAATTCTCATGGTTCATATCGTTGCATCTCTCCTCCATTTCATTTACTATTCTTACACCATTGTTCCTCGTATTCCTTTCACATTTTATACCGGATACAACATTTAGGTGACACGCATGTTCAATATAAGACGGCGACATACCTAACGCATACAACAATGATAACCATCGTAGTAATAATAACAATAATAATGCGCATCGAAAAATAGTATTACGTGTACTTAACTGTAAAATCCTTCATATGGATTAACAATAGAAGTGAGAGTGTGTGCTTGGTAGCGTAAACATTAGTAATTCCTCGGAGCGAGTAATTGTTCCGTTAAAATAAAATGAGGATAAATAGAGAGACTATAAATGCTGTGCGATTAGAGCAGAGGTCCTTCGTGTTACGTTAGTTATGGCGGGGAAAAAGGACGAATAAAATAGGAAATAGAAATGGCAGAAAGGTAGGCAGAGTATATCTTGCCTACTTGCTCGTGAAACCGTAGAGGAGAGCGACTCGGTGAAAGAGACTGGAGAGTCGGTGCTTAAGTATCGGATCTGTTGCGTGTCGAGTTAGGATTCCTATTCCTCTCACCAGTACCGGAAGCAGAGGCGTCAGCCTTTCGTCCTGCAAGGAAATAATAGCTGGCATTATTTGATAACAGCGACCTACCTTTTTCTTTGAGAAAATTGGTTTCTTAAAGACATAAAGGACTTACCGGTAAGGCCAGGGTCCATTCTAGGGCTGCATCCAGGGTCTCAGCCCAAGCACGACGATGAGCTTCACTATCCTTGCTGATGCTGTCTCTGCGCTGTAACTCAACCTCTGGAGGGATAGCTGGCGGAGCTGGAGTGCTTGATAGTTTGTCTTTCTCGGTCAGGAAAGGGTTAGTCCTAAGATTTTGTTTGGTACGTTCGTATTCGTCCAGAAGAAGACCTACGCTATCGTGTGTTTTATCTCTGGAACTTTCTGTGCATGATTTCGATTCTCGGCCATCCGATTCTGTATCTTGTTCGCGTGGACTGGCTAGGGATTTTTGAGAATAGTGCAGCTTCACTGCGGGTAACTTTACTGGGGAATTTCTCGACTCGTGACTTATTGGTAATTCGATTGCTGAATGCGAACGTGATGGCGGACCGTAACGGGCTGCTGAATTTATACAATCGTCAGATTCAACTTTCTCGTAGACGAATTTTAAACTGTTTTGTTGTGACAAGAGAATACAAGTTTCGCTTCTTCGACGGGTTCTTGATGGTCTATGCATTGCGACTGATCGGCAATCCGATCTCCTTGGTTCCTTTTCCGAATCTACGTAACCTTCTCGTGAACTCTCTTCCGATCTGTCTGGATAGACCATTCTGTCGTCTATGGATCCTAGTCTGGAGGCAGGCCTGGAATCATCTGTATCCGGTTCTGATTCAGGTCCTGAATCAGTAGAATATTCTACGGCTAGATCAGACAATCGAAATGGTCTGGAATCTGTTTCTACCGCCAGACCTAACTCTTCTAAACCACTGCCGTCATCTAGGTTAGGATTGTAGACGTCTTCGTCATCCTCTTCATCGTCTTGCAAGAAATTAGGTTCGCCCCCAGGAGCATTACAGAGTTCAACAGACTGTTTTGATAGAGCACCGTTAGCATCCATGGCTTCTTTACGTTTGATTTCTGGAAAATCGTCAGGCTGCGCAACGAGAAGGAAGACCTGTCTATCTGCGAAGCTGTCAATTTTCGAATGTACTCCATCCTTATCAATTACAACTTCGATATAAGTTTCGCAAAGTTTATCAAACGTTGTTTGCAACTCTCTCAAATATATTCGTAAATCGCCATACTTTGTTTCGCACAGTTCTCCATCTCTGCAAACTTCATTGTCCTCAAAACCTAAGATCATCTTAATCGTTTCCACATCAGCATCAGATTTGGATATTTCACGTAAACAGAGCTCGAACAGAGCGACAATCTTAATGGTCCAAGCTGCACCTGCTTGTCTATACAAATTAGCCGCTTGGTCCAAATTAGCAACTTTCTGTACGAGGAACTTCAGACCAGGTCGACAGTCAAATTTAAGTGCAGCTGCATAAGAAAGATCCAGAGCTGCCAGAAATGTGCTGACATGATTGGGACTCATGCAGGATAGATACGAAGTTGTTTCTACGGTTGATCTTGTGGATGACGTTGTTGTCGGGTGCAGAATAACGTGAGCAAGGCTAAACAAAAATTGTTTAATCACTTTATTTGATAAACAATTATTAACTATCGATCGATATATACATACCTAGGTACTAGTGGACTAACTCCCTGAAGTAAAACACTGGCAATGCAGTGCAATAGCATCTGATGCACCAAGAGACCAACGACCAAAGCTCGTAGCTGTACTCTCACTATGTAAAGATCAGGATTGAGCGTTGTGGCGACCGATGGTGGATACAGGAGAAAGACGTAGGATCTCTCATCAGAAATTCGTGCAAGCTCTTCGGTACGCTGCTCCTCCAGTAGAAACACCTAGTAGCAAAGTTACATAATTTCTGGTGCAACGGTAGAAAGCTGTTTTGACGTAATTATCTGATTGATCTTATATACATCTCCGATTTTTCGATCAGCTATATTCTCGTTTAATACAGCGCATTTTTTTTTAATGAAAAAACTACTCGAGAAACCGGATCGTAATTTTTGGATGCATAGACAATAATTTTATAGTAGTTAGAGTAATAATAATGAATAACAATGATCGATGGTAATGATCGAGGGTGATAGAGTAACACTGGTGGTAATATTAAACGGCAGTAACCCTCCTAAGGGTATACGTTATTTTTCATACTAACTCGTTCGAATCTGTGAATTATCAAGTCACTCGAAACACTCGTGCGTTTTATCTACGTAGCAAAGCTGCATCCTACAAATTGGTGTTCGATTGGTGATATATGAAGAATTCTAGCCATGGTCTCAAGCCATGGATTTTAGCAGTGATATATAAACAAATTGTGCGACTTGTACAAAATGACACTATATGTATCTACAACAGGGCCCTTCCCTGTAGAAATTCATTTAACAGCAACACAAAAACATCATTCAAAATTTGTTCTCGTGAAAAATTCGAGTTCATTCGAATCGAAAGAAAAATTACCCCGGAAGGACCCTGTCGAGGATTCTGCTTTAGCAGCCGGAACACTCGTGCCTTTTACCAGCAAGTGCAAACGTCTAAACTGGGTGATTGTTCGATCGAAGTATATAATAAAAGATGCATCCATCGGCAGGCCGATTTCTAATTCCACGAGATCGTTATGGAAAAACAGTCATTCCTATAGAGAAATTGAAAAAATGCGATTAGTAGGACGTAACAAGTAACATGGGATCAGGACGTAGTCCCGCGTCGTACATACCCTTGTTTACGTAACACGTACAACGTATATACAGGATGCATATCGATTTGAATAAAAATCACATAATAAAAGGTGAATGATAGAAAAATATAATAAAAAGGCCTACCGATGATGATTCCGCTAAGCCGCGAACTAGGACCTCGATAATACGCGAAGGGAATGACAGAAAATTCGTAAAATCCATGACGTGAGTTACCGTGGACGGCTAGAGCCAATGGGGGCCCGTGTTCGTCGTAGTGTTAGTGTAATCGGGGGGTGTGGTGTGCTGTCTAGAACCAACGGGGAAGGAAGTAGTAGTAGTAGTGTGGTGATGGTTGTTGAGCAGTGTCGTCTCAATGGTGGACTCGTCGTAAGGCGTCATCGGCAGAGAAGCCGCGTTCTGCCTCTTCACGGCACTCAGTGCCTCTCGCAGCTGGCTAACCTGAGAGCAGTCACGTTACCAAAAAGGTACGTTCGACTTTTTTTTTGTTTCTGGTCTCGTGCTCGTGTCAAGACACACGGTCGCTATTAGAATCCACTTAATTAGCCTTTACTAGGCTCTACACAATTTCTTCAGAAGAAATGAAGAAGAGACTTGGTGGTACTACGGAAATCGGTACCATCAAGATATTATATAGAATGAAAAAACCGATTTCTATGTATTTGCTATTTAGTCTACTGGTTCCATGTGGTCTGTGATAGCATTAGATATAAGATATAATAATGCATAAGGTAGTGAACAGATACCTGTGCGGCTAGCTGACGCAAACGTTCGGATTCCTCGGGTGTGGCGTCGCGACGTGCTGCGACCTTCACCTGAGCAACGTCTCCATAGAAGGACTCGGAGCGTGGTGAGAAGGCCATAGTGAGCTGATGAAGTTCTTGAAGTGAATTCGAGCAGGCACGATAACAGGCCACTCCGCAGACTTCCCATTGTTCTGATGTTAAATTTGGACCACTACTCACCAGAACGTGTCTGTTACACAAATATAAAAATTCATTCGTCTTCATATTATAAGTTTAGTTAATATTTCATAAGTGACATAAATTCATAGACTCATATACATACTCGTTAATGATCTCAATATATCTTATAGATAAAACGCAAGGCCGGATCTGAGAGAAACTTAAGATCAGCTATATCACAGAATCCCGGTTCTACCATTCAGCGGCAGCTTAGTCAGTTTTTGCTTGCGAACCTGCCCCGTTTTTATTACCGATAACGCTCGTACAGAGTACATCGATACCTTTCGATCGCGGATAGAATTACAGCTCGATGTGTGCCGTGCATTAATAGGGAGAAAATGCGTGGACGCAAACGGGGCCCAGCGGCACGGGATACAAGCGTGTGTGTAAGAGTTTAACCTTATGAGTGTATACAAGTTTGCGAATATCTGCGTTGTTGGGAGAACGTGGGGTGTCGAATATCAGTGGCTACCTTATCCCATCCGACAGCCTGTCAAGCTTCGTTATCATCTTACACGCACGCTCCGCCCGTTCAACGCGATATGTGGCGCGCATTCCGCGCCTTCCGTACTAACAGCGTTTCTTTATGTTCATTCCTTACGTTGGATTTTGCATATTTGATAGTAGCTTTGACGCCACTGTATCCAGTGGAAAAAAACAAGTTTTTATGCGTATAGAAAAAAATGTTGATTTACCTTATGCAGGCACAACCGAGTCTCGCTATGCTCTCTGTGGGTTGTACGACGCACTCGGCCATTACTAACAACAGTTGTTTTAGCATTAATGTCGTTGCTGGGAGAAAAGTATCGTTTCTCACGACGTCAGGACCTGAGGAGTGAATCGATTGTATGGTAATTTTTATAGAATCTTTATGAAACTAATATAGTTGGCGCGTTGTTGTATTTACCTTGGAGATGAGTTATGTAATCTACTACCAGATCGGTAGTGAGACCACAGCATTGTTTAAAATTTGGAGCAAAGTTGTCCCAGCCTCTGAAAATCTTGGAAGTCTTGCGTAACCAGTTTTGAACCATAGGAAGTAGTAAGTGGTTCACACAATAGAGACCAAACGCTGGTCCAGGAACATTTAGAGTGTCGCGTAATAGGTGGAAGAGTGTTTCCAAAGTATGTGGTTGATATTTTCGTGGACATATCATAGTGGCACTAGCTAATCCTTCTATCAGTATGTACCACACTCTTAATATACCACTGGGCTTGTCCATACTTTGTAAGGTCATGACTGGTTGCTGAGACTGATCACCATTGTTGCAGGTTGACAAAATCTTATATGACATCTCGGGAATTGTCTCTTGCATGGATTCAGCGTTTCGATCGAATCTGGTCAATTCCAAATTTGGTATTACTGGATCAACGTATTGTGGAATTGTCGATACTTGAATTCTTTGCGCGGAATGGAAGATCGGACAGGAAGGCATACGATACATGGATGCCAAGATGTCGCTGCAGCTCAGTAAATATTTAAGGCTTTCGACGCAAAGTCGCATCTTTCGCGAATCCAACGTCATTTGATTCGAACTGGAAGATATACTTAGGACTTGATCACGTCTTGAGCCATCAACATTATCATAGTCATTAATTCCCGTTGAAGTATCTTCCACGTCTCCATCTCCAGGACCTCTCACGTGTTTCAGTAAACATAGGATGCAATCCAGGGCAGCGTTGGCGAACACTAGGGTATTGTCTGTTGAGAGGAATACCCGGAAGACTTCTAGCAATGGCGCCGATTCAACAGACTCTGAATTTCCAATTGAAGCTACGCGCAGAGCGCCGAATAATGGACGCCATCCTGATCGAATTTCGGTTCTGTTCGTTTCGACGAATTCGCAAATGCTATTGACAATCTGTGATAATATGTACAGGGTGTAGCGATACGTTTTGGATATTGGCTCATTCGAAACAACTTGTCTTACCTGATCTTGCACGTCGCCGTCGCAGAGTTCTAGACAGAGCAAATTTTCGAATGGTTTAAAAAGCGCTTCGTTGAAGTGGAAGTGTGGTAATTCTACTTGTTCGTTCAAAAGTGCTGCTACCGAGTCGTGTATACATTGAACAGCTTTTTTGGATATTCCACGATCTTTGTGACACGCGGCTTCCATAAAGTGAGGACCAAGTATACTCCAAACCTATTTTATATTTATGTATAATAACTATATCAAGATTTTATTATTGTAGTAAAGTGTTTTATAGTTACCCTCATAATGTGTATCAATGGTCGACCACTTTTAACACACTTTAGCATCACCTCTCCAAGACGTGCCAATAGTAAGACACTAATATCGTCATCTCTTGGCTTTTTTCGTCTCCACCAAAATCTATTATTATCTTTCGATTCGTCCGTGCACTTAAAAAGCTGCGCTTTACTTGCCTTGCAGAGCGCAGTCAAGAAAGAGCAGAGAGCGTGCAGATTTAACTTTAGCGCAGCATCCTCAAAGAGCCTGTCGACCTCTTGCGATAAAACGCAGACAATTTTTGCTGCATAATCCGCAGGTAAAATACCATTAAATTGATTATCTGCGTTAGATTCTCTTATTATTTCAGGAATGGTGTCCGTACTGGGGTTTTGAGCATAGGGACTCGATAAAAAGCTATAGACATCGACACTAAAAATTCAATAAATAATTAATACAATTCTCGTGTCTTTATAACAATCCTGTAATCACATACCAAGTTTCCTCATCTTCATCGACTAGATTAAAGCTTAAACGAAGTCTATCCTGGGTTGATTTATTGTCTATTGTTATACCGCCGATATTATCCTTTTTCTCCTTTTTCTCTTTACGTTCCTTCTCACGTTTCAACTGTCCCTTTGGCAACGCTGGATTTTGGTTCTTACCAAAGAAATTGTGTTCCAGTTTACTTACGTAGAGGCAACACCTTTGAAAAAATTCAGGAGGTTGGCACTTTTTTAAATCTTGACATAACGTCAAGGTGTTGCAGTAAAAACTTACATAAACACATGTGGCCAGCAATCGTCACTATGACTACCTAATTCCAATCCCCTACCAAGTAAAACCTCCATACTTAATGCGTGAGAAGTGTGTACATTGGTGGCTTTATTTTGTAACTTTAGCCTGAGGACGTCCTTTGTACGTCTCAATCTGGATACAGACTGTTCCGTACAAGATGCCTTAGCCAGAAGACCAAAAATGGAACCACATCGATTTTGAAGTCCTGTAATATTATTTTTTGTAAAAAATATTTAAAAAATGTATAAACAGATTTTCTTTTAAATCATTTTCTTTTTAAGCTTACCTAGAATATTACTCAATGTGGCAGCTCTATGAAGTCCGTCTAGGGCTAGGACTACAGTATCCTTAATTTCACGTCCAGCGCCTTCACGATTTAAAATCCCTTTGCTGTTCTCTTCTTTCGACGGATTCAATCCTGCAGCCAGCACAGACATCATACTCGCCCAGCAACACGTTAGTACTCTTCTTGACAATTTTGCGCCAGCTTCCGCTTCCGGTGTTGGTTCATGTCGAGACAGCTGAGCGCGTTCTAATCTACGATAATCGGACAAAAGCTGTCCACCTCTTTGACTACCGTACAGACCATCTATATCTGTTACGAAGATGTTATAAACTCAAATAGATACAATTTGTTATATTTATTTTATTAATAGCAATATTTTGTGCCAACCTGTCAATACGTTGACTAGAGCACTGTTCTCTGTACTGGTTGGATCGTATCCGCACTTTTCTAATAAATTACACGCTAATACTTGCTGATACATTTCAGAGAGCCACGTTGCTGACAAATAAACCAAAACTCCAGAACCATGAACTTCCTCGACGAATTGTTCCTAAGAAATATTGTATACGATAAACCATGTATACAAGAAATGAGTAAAAAAAAAATATAATTTTGTATAGATGATCAATAATATTTTTTACCTCACTTATGGGAATTTGACGTCCTTCCTCTTTATAATAATTCATTTTAATTAATTTAAGATTCAATAAAAGTGCTGCATATGTAGCTAAATATATTCCATCCGCGTTCATTATTGTTATGAGTGCACAAGTATCTACGCTTGTATCACCCTGATACTGCAATCGTTGCTGTGCCGCAAAAACACCTGAAGATAAGAATTATGATTTTCTATAGAAATAAATGAACCTTTATGACTTCAAAAACCATAGATACATACCTTGACAGTACTCAGACGCAAAATTCTGTAAAGCCTCATCGACCTCGATGTTGCTTCTCAATGAAAGTACCATGGGTATCAGATCAGTTCGCAAAGTTTTAGCAAAACGTCTTGCATTGTGACGTTCAACATCAACGTTACACTCTTCAGCGACTTGTCTACCTACGTGAAGACACTTTGGCAACTTTTCAAGTCTCAGTCTCTCCCTCTCATTCTCCAAGGCATAATCATTCTCATCAGGACTGTTCTCTTCGTTGATATCATCAGATTCATTTTGTGGACCTTCAGTGTCCGTTGAGTCACCATTTTCAGACGGTCCGTGACCTGATGATTCAGAATCGGAACCACCGCCTATACCGTTTCCGGTACCACCACCTTTCCTCATCAATTCTAATTGTTCCCTATATATCAAATCATTTTTATATTACCAGATCAATACCGAATTGAATATGACTTACCTATAGGTTTTAGGTAATCGTGCCATGCTCTGGTAGGTCAAAGGTCCTCTGTAATCACAAGCTTCTAAATCCTCATATAAACCATTAATGGTGCAGGTATAACTATGGCTGATAGCTCGACCTTCGCACAGCTCTTGTAAAGCAGACAACATGGCTACTACGCATGATACACTAGCATGCAAAATTGTAGGTCCTGCTACAGTCGATTCTTCTATAGAATCCATGGCTCTGTTGAAATTCAATATTTGTATTAAACGAATCCAAATGAAAATTTATGTATGCAGCGTTCTTTACATACAGGCGCATAAGAGCCATATCGCTCTGAAGTTGGCTACTTCGCTCATCCTCTAGTAACAATGGTCCAGCAAAGTCCACTATGCGACTGGGACTGCGTAAAAGTTCTCTAAGAGCTTTTAAAGGTTCAAGACGCTGTTGCGGAGGTGGATACAAAAGCATCCTGTGGAACACGGATTCCAGTACGGGACGTAGTGATCCTATACATCCAACTAGTCGTACCAACTCGGTACCAATACTGCGGAGAGATTATTTTCCTTGTTAATATTAAAATTCAATTTTTTAACATTCTGGAATTTACCTGTACACGGTCTTTGCCTGATGGCTATCAAAACCTAAGGAAGTGGCCAGGTATCCTGAACCTCTGCCCACTTCGGATTCCTTGCCCTCCCGTGACGTAAAAGTTTTGTCCACTCTGGGTGTACCCAGGAATGCTATTAAGGCAGGACAAAACTTTTGCCAGAGGAACGTCGTGAAGTGTGTGTTTGTGTGTATCTTTTGCGGAAGGGATGAAATCAAAGTGTGTAGACATTCCAGCAAAAATACTACGGTGCATCCGTTTCGACCGGTACTAAAAAAAAGATTAGCTGTGACAATGATCTTTGTAATTGTTTCCTTTTTTTTTGATGTAATGATATTTACGTTTGCGCTTCGTCCAACTTGCTACAAATATATTGTAGTATCGGAATAGCTTCGTTAAAGCAGGATACTCCTCTCTCGCGGACATTTTTATTTTTTTTTGCATTTTCATCCATTTCTTGGCACTCCTCATCTATGAAATAACATAGCTACGATTATTTATCTTGATTTTAGTCATGTAATAATTTTAATTCAGAATCTTCGAGAATTACCTAAAAATAAACAAAATGATCGCAGGGTCTGACTAGTGGCTGCCTGCGCCGCTGTTCTCACTGCCTGATTTCCATTCTCAAAGGCTTCGCAGCACGTGGTCAGCACGGCGATAATCAAGCGTCCATTCATCGTCCAATAAGAAGAGCATGCCACTTGCAGTAAAACCTTTAAGTAGTGTCGTTTCGTGTAAACAGAAATATTAAGCATAATAACACGCGCATAACAGTAATAACTTTCGTTTGACTTGTACTCACTTTCAACATATCCGTTTGCGTGTCATCCGACTGCGAAAGTATGGATCCCATTGCGTGCAAAATTTGTGCCGGTAACCATAAGGAATCGTCCTCCGGTTCGTAAGGCGGTTGAAATCTGTCGTCTCTTAACATTTTCTGTAAAAGGAGGTGAACCGTATTCGCATAGATACCACAACGTTTTAATCCATCTCGTATCACAAGCATATGAATATCATGATCCAGGTGACAGTACGTATAACTTCGAGGATCAATCTCATTAGAAAAAATAAATTTAACCTAAAAAAATTAAAGCACCAAATACGCACGTGTAGACCAGCTAGTCCATAGGCTACAAATTTGCTTCTCTTTGTTTCCAGCGCTAACTGAAACGTATGCAAACATTTTGCCCGCAGTTCGTGAGGTGGATCTCTCAAGAGTCCTTGTTGCTTGTCTAAAAAATCTTTAAAAAATGACCAACCAGTGTGGATTAATTGAGCTAATCTTCACAACGTTCTTCACAGTATCTTTATAGGTTAAAACCTACCGTGTGCTTCCTGCGCCGATTTACGTAGACTTGGTAGTCTCGCGTTAAAAGCCTCCCTCACAATCTGCAGTAGAAGATCCTCCATGACAGAGCCACGTAAGAAAATCAATAACACGAATACTAGGTGCGCTGCCTCTTCTATTACGTCGCGTGCGCACCGCGCCAACTTTCCGGTTTTCACGGCTAAACGTAAATGACGTTAACACAATACGTGGCGATTTTTCATGTTTCCTTCTTTTAACGATTATCGTCCAAGCTGATGTTCGAATCGTATGTGTTATGATTATTATCGTTATCGCACTTCAGTAACGAGGAATGGCTTTTATTCTAATGCTCGGAGGAACGGATAGTTAGCTTGTGAAAATTTGTCGAATCCTTGACAACCGCTTCCTCTTGGTGGGTAGATAACGATATCGTAGACGAGCTGCTAAACGAGCCTGTGAAACAGAAGATGTGGAGGAACCCTGTAAAGCCTACTGTGACGCACGTCGACACTGCGTCGCGACGCAGACGCGAAACGGTTTTCTTCGCTGTGTTAGGTATCAATGCGCAATTTATAATTCAAATGAGTTTTGAGATAATAGGATTAATCAGAGCTACTGTTAGTCTAAGAAACTTAACGTAAGATTTGATTATTGCCGATGAACCATATTATTCGTATATATGGGACAGGGTATATGGGACGAAGAATTTTATGGTTGCATACGTGCAGGCGCATTCTCTTCGGGAGATATATTCATTAATGAGTCTGTTTTTTATTTAGGCTATATTTTTTATTCAAAAAATCATTTCATGAGATACATCGAAATACAGACATTCGGAAGCATCTTCTTTTTTAAAAGATTGATCGATTAGTCGTTATATTTATGAGTTTGACGTTTAGTCTTAATATGATATGTAAAAGGATGAATGTGTTTTGGAATGAATAAAATTACTTTCAAATACAATTAGACACTTTATTCACGTATATTTAATCGCTAAATACTTAACGATATACATCTATTTCATATGAGATATTTCAATTATTCGGTCGACCGATACTTTGCTGTTAATCTATTTTGGTACAGAAGCTTCCAATAAGGTATATTCATATAGACTAAGAATATGTATCAAAAAGCGACTCTTAATTAGCTAAACCAGTTTAAAAATGAGTGGCTCTTAATTAATATTTATCATAATTCCACCGATTCCGTCGAATTGTATATCTGAAATGTTATAATGTTCAAGGCATATAGAAGCTGTGCAATCAACACGTTCTTAAAATTTAATTAAAAATATCTATTGTAATCTGAAGAAAGATTCTAGAAATTTCTTGATGCAACGATATACCTCAAGTTTAACCTATTTAGAGTTTTTGAATTCGGCAACATGGCGACAAGACGCGTGCATTTTCAAAAAGTAACTTTGGCCGAAAGCATTGTGTTCAGTAATCAGCAAACTGAAATCAGCTATTAATAGATAGCATAACATTGCTATTTACTAAGTTAAACTAATGGATTTCAATTATCTGTCATAAATAGTGGCATGTTATAATGTATAATTTGGAACGATAAATTATTGTGGTCCGATTCTATGAATGATGAGAATGAAACTTTTTGCACGACAGAAATAGAGGAAGAGAAAAACGCGTTTTGTAAACGGGAAGATTGACGGGTGAGTAAGTAATAGACAAAACATTATTACTGTATTTTTTTTTTATAATTCCTACATATATTTTTAGGCAGTATTATTTACAAAAATGTTCCACCTCTACGAAAGTCTTGATATTTCAGTCTTGACACAATAACTATTACGTGTACAATGATCCCCAATTATATATAATTTTGTTTTCTTTATTCGTTATATTTATCATTATTTAATTACGTGTTATCTCTTAATCTTCCATAGCGTATTAGAAAACTATCCCCGTTGCGAATTACTGCATATATGCGGTTATAATCACAATGCCCCACGTGACTTGCTAATCGATAATAATGATCCTATTAACAATTTATTGGGATATTTTGAATAAACATTCAAAATTATATCATCCGACGTTACTCAATAAAAACTTTAAGAATAAGCATTCACACAATTTCAACAACAGAATTTCAAGAAAAAAAATCACTTCTAATACAATCTTGTCAAAATTTAAAACATTGATCTCACTTGCATGCGTTTCACTTTATCAACACTGAAATGCATAAATGCGGTGCAACAGTGAAATTCGCAAAAAAAATTAATATACGTTGTAACATGGCGTTACAAGTTAGAGGGGGTTCTGTCTAGAAATAATGAAAAAATAAATAAACAGGACCTTATCAGGACTGAAAGTGTATTCGATAGCACAATGGTTAGTGTCCTGACTTGACAGTCCGTAGATATCGGATTCGATTAACGATGAAGAACTTCTAATTGTTTCGAAAATTCTCAGTCCTGACTAAGCATTTCGTGGCGGCCCAGCATAGAAATAAATTATAAAGAGGGATAATGTCCGGCAAATCGTTATAACGGATGGGGAGGTATTGCAAAAGATCAAAATAAAAAGATTAGCTTTGCAATTTTCGTTGGTATCATGCATTGTTTTGGGCTCTGACGTGTTATATTCATATTTCGCGCGCATTGTGGAGAAATTGCACGTATCCCATCGCGAATCCGTAAAAGCTTGACTACTGGTAAAATGTCGCCTGAATTGCCGTAACGAAATTTAGTTCTCTCGTTGAGTTTCCAGGCAATATCAATAGTATGTTGAATTAATCGATTAAGTGGCAAATGTTTCCAATAACGTTAATTTTAATTCGTTATATTTAAGCAAGAAAAATTTTCACGCACGTCCGATCATCTAACAAGTCAATTATTTAATATTTCAATACATCCTCGCGATTTCGTAATGTTAATTCATCATTTACAATTTTTTTTTGTTTCTTTGATTTCCTTGTATTTTTTATTTATTTTGTAGAAAACATATTCACTCAACGTACACGCAAAATGTCTCGAACCTTCGACTGTAAACATTTTTATAAATCTCTGCACGTTTGACTGGTTATTCACAATAAAGTCATGAATGTGTACATACCTTAGTGTACATGTGTGTATATGTCTGAGTGTATGTAAGTGTGATGTCTCATTTTACCGTGTAATAAATTGACGGAGTTTTAATTTGTTGGAATTTCAAAAATTACATCTCTTTTCTCAAAATTGTGACTCAGACGAAACTGAACTTCGTTGTGGCATTTTACAGATGAATGCCATTTTGTATATTTTTGATTTGTCACCTAATGGTTTTAATTCATGTATATTAATCGATCGTACTCCTTTGATTAAAATCTTTCTTTGAGGTCTCCACGAAGTTCGAGTAATTGACAAAAAAGAGCCAAAATTAACCTTTATTTCAATTTTCACAATCCCCTCAGTTCACTCAAGTTCTTTTGCACTTTAAAAATAAATGTAACTTGTATTTTATTGATTACTTAATCGTTCGCATTGACATTTGGATTTTACATATTTCCGAGGTGGCGAAATACACTGAGATTAGAAATATTGTAACGATCGTTACAAAAAATCTTTTAACTCTTCGCACTTAGAGAAATTACCGTACTTAATGAGTATAAATGACATTTTGTAAAATGCACAATAGCGCCTCTGTATACATTTGACA
This sequence comes from Hartigia nigra, assembly GCA_031001745.1. Classification (NCBI taxonomy): domain Eukaryota; kingdom Metazoa; phylum Arthropoda; class Insecta; order Hymenoptera; family Cephidae; genus Hartigia; species Hartigia nigra. The sequence continues at coordinate 464,334 of JARPRG010000521.1, forward strand.
AAGTAAAACCGGATAAAAATTGACGGGATACTCAAATCCTTTGTAATAAATTCGATTACTAGTTCTACTTCTTAAAAATGTTTATACATACAATTTTACCCTAAGAAAAGACATTCGATTTCGTTCGGCGTAGATGAAATATTAACAAACAAAAAAAATATTGTTCCAATCGGAAGGACTTGTGATACCTAATATACTTTTTTCACGTGTTTTCTACATATAGAATATGTATTACTCTTAACGTTTTATTTATTTATTTATTTTTTTCAAAATTCCTCACGAGCCTGCATACATTCCTCTTTGGTTGTGACCAATCTTTTGATCGAATTGCAAATTCGTGCCTGTGTTCTCAGAGTATTTTTTTCTTTTTTTTTCAATTCCCTCGTACAATACATGAGCATGGAGCTCTTGAATAGATCTACCAAAGGACTCTCTGTGCCGTATGAACCACTGGCTATCTTGCACGAATCTCAGAAAGTTATTTAAGGATTGTCGAAAAGGTTTTTTTTTTTTAATATTATTTCCAAGTGACACGAAGTAATTACTCAAAGGAACACGAGAGTCTTTCACATCAGATTTCCAAATAAAACAACATTTTTAATTTCCAAGAAAATATCTCAAAAACCAATGAGAATAACGTAGCCCCTGTTCCACTGAAACCTTCGAGGAATATCGCAAAGAAAAATTTGCATTTTTTTTGTTTCATTCACAAGAACATTTATCTTACAAAAAATGTACGCGGATGTATGTCTATGTGCATGTGTCTCACTGTAGTGTATGTATATCCATTGTGTGGTGTTTTACACGCGCTCACCACCAACTTCAAAAGACAAATAGAGAAGTTAACAAAGAGAATAGAGAGAGAGAGAGAGAGAGAGAGAGAGA
>JARPRG010000521.1:465318-492919 GCA_031001745.1 Hartigia nigra
AGAGAGAGAGAGAGAGAGAGAGAGAGAGATGAAAGAAAAGAAAAAAAAGGGGGTAAAACCACTTATTTACAATCAACAAAGTATAAAATATAATAACGTATTTACAATATTATAAAGTTCGATTTTTCTTTTAATATATCGCATATATGATAGTGTTGCAGAGCCGACTGTCTGTGTCGCTATTAGTATCCACTCCAACTTTGCCAAAATACACATCTGTTTGAATAAAGACGTAAATATAATTACGCAATCATTCCCCTCGTTCGATTTTCTTGTTTCTCATGTCAATAATTTTTCTCGTGATAGTCTACGCTCGCGTGTAGTTGGCGACAGTGCCAATCGATGGCGCTCTTATCGAATCTTGCTCGTTATCAGAAGTTACACCATGATAAGTAAGGTTCTATTAAAATATTGTACAATGCTAAAAACGAGTAACGTTATCGCGGCTGGAAACATTATTTAAGATGAAAACACCAAGGACAATAGCTGCTAGATTTAACGTCACCTTAATACGATTTCCTTAAGGAGAAAACAATAAAAATGTAAAATTTGTGAATCAATCTTTCACATTTTATGGTATGTGTTTAATATTATCATCGTACGTTTTTTTTTTTTTTTTTTTTTTCGAATTGCATCTAAATTTGTAGCTAAGACTGTCACATGATTTTTAATACGAAACACATCCCATCTCCGGTTAACGTTACGATCAAGCAGTGCATATCGACAATGATCCATTTTTTTAAATTACTTATGGATGATCGTGTGATACTATATATTCCTCGTTGATGAGTGTTTGCAATGTAAGTGTGAGCTACTGAGAACAAAACCTAATTACAATTTCTTTTCTTCTTCCAGCAAAATTTGGTGAACATTGAATAAACACTCATCGATCGGAAGTATGCTTCTTATATTTTTTTTGTCGTATCTTTAAGCTCGATGGTAACGAGCCAAAGAAAGAAATTGATTCGCAGAGTTTACGCAATACGCGTAAAATTCGCATCGCACAAGGAGACTGTATGGGTGGATTTCTCGACGCATTAAAAATTCGTATATTTCGAGGGATTACATTGAACACAGACAGTTTGGATTTGTATTTTGTACTATACATTTGTGGGTGGGAAAATGAGCGACGGATTTTTTTTGAAGGAATAGGGAATAATGTTGGCACGTGCGGGTGGGTGGGTTGCAATGCAGTTGGTGCTATGACGTAGTATATATCTTTTACATTATATCGAAGTAGGATATAGTGTTTCCCGAACTTTAATCAGGTGTACCACAGACGACTATGTACCATGAGCAACGTCTAGGAAAATAACTTTCACGAATATATTGCGTATATATACATATATATATATATATACACATATATATATGTATATATATTTCAGAGAGATGCAACGTACGCAGACCTTAGACACTGGGATGCTTTTGGAAAAGTTACTCGTATAAATACCAGAGCACTGCATCCTCTTCTTGCCGGTGCCATATCAGTGTAAATGAAAAACTTTGTAAAAGATATTGCGAGTAACGTCTTCCAAATGCGTTCTTTGTATTCGTGTCTAAAGGACATAAAAATATGTTTATTCCCAGGGATTTGTACCTCGGACAGAAAAATTCTCTGTACATTAAAAAAATACGGTATCTCCCGATCTCTCATTTGTTCATAAAAAAAAAATGTTAACTCGTCTCAGGGTACAAGAACAATAATTTCCCGACATCAGTTTCAGGTTCAGGGGACTCTTTTACAAGTATGTCATGAGAAGATGGCCCCTGAAACCAAAACTAAAGTGTAATCATGACTATAGCAATAAAGAATTTGATACAAGGATTACGTGGTAACTGGGTACGCATGTGAGTTTGGGAAACACTTTCGCGTGATATTAATGCATATTCATTTTACCCACGGCATTCGTTTATAATCAGACTTACACATAAAAAAAAAAATTAAAATTCAACGGTAGGTTATACGAGGCGTGGTTATTTCGCGAAAGGCCAAGTGTTTCTGCACAGCAAAATCGCGCTTTGTCGCGACAAAAACATGTTCAAACTTTAAATATAGCTTAGACAAGTACATAAAGAAACAATTTTACAAGATGCAAATAATTTTATACGGTATCCCAGGGACTAAGGCATTAGTCAAGCAGTAAAAAAAAAATGAAACTTTACTTCACCGCATCAACAGTTATCAACGCGATATTTGTAATAACATCTTATAAACAATCGATAAACAAATATTTATTAACATTGGACTCGAAATGAACATTTATAAATTGGAAAAGGTCAGCGCTAGTGATCTTGGCACTTTCGCTTTCTTCTCACACACGGTCGTCGATGTAAAAACGTTTTAGCGGCAGACTAATAGTGAATCTACAGTAAATATCATGTCATACGTAAGTATATTAGTATACCATTGCTTACTCGCAAAATTATGCCTCTAAACGTGATAGATAGACGAACAAGTAGTACTGATGGCGTACGCATCGTTTACGTTGTTGAATGAATTCAGTAGAAACGCGTACGATGCGTATCGAGAGAAATACGAGCCTTGTGCCATCTATAATCTACGATGAAGAATTATGATAGTACCAAATTTTCTTTATCATAATCTTTCTTTTGTGATCTTCTTCAGTATTTCAACCCCGTACCTGACGTCAGCGACAGGGCGTCGATACGACTATAACGCTGTTGCTACCAGCGTCTTAATTATAACCATGCGACAGATGATGCAATGGATTCACTTTATTATTATCCGTAATAGTAAGTGTAATTTTAGTTATAATAATAATAATAATAATAATAATAATAATAATAATATATGCATATATTATAACATTACAGTCTTATAGTGAGCCAATTAAATCGATGGCAACGATTCATTATTTCGTTCATAAAATTATCCTTAATATCTTAATCGCTTAATAAACAGTAATATTATTCCTTGCTTTTTATGCATACATCATAATTGTCGACGTTATTATCGTTATCGTCATTCAATCGTCATGCCATCGCGCAGAGGTAGTTCATACTTGATTTTACGTTAATCGTAATTTCGAGTAAAAGTGTTTCGTGAGGCTGACATTGAAATAAAAGCTCGGGCGACAAAAGTGGGCGAATTATTTACAGGATTTTCTAAAGACCCACATCTAGCATTTTGAATTTCGCGTCCAAGTCTTCTGTTTCGAATTTATATTTTTATATCGAATTTCCTTCTTTTTTGATGACGTTTCTTTTCCTCTTGTTTCCACTCTATATTCTTATTCTCTCCCGTCTCTTGGGAGAATTTAAAAATTGCCAACTGCGTAATGCGGATTTACTCGGATGAGAGGAAGCGCGAGGAGGAGCGAGTACGCTCCTCGAAGAGCCTTGAAATTCGTTCCAACTCGCGTTCGCACTTTGCCGTCATTGAAGGAACATCTATTTATAACGCGAACCGCGTTCGCTCTGTATTTTATATAATGAGTACCCGAGTACTATGTGCTAGGCAATATTCTTTTATATTGACCATATACGTGTGAATTAAGTCATTTCTACATACAACAAACCAATATCAAGTCTATATGATTATAGAGTCATATACCACTGTAATTGGTATGGATTTCTTGATATATACTAGGTGCACTTATGTATAGATTTCACTGCAAGTAAAGGTACGCGGACTGTATTTGTTACTGTGAGAAAAAATAAAATCTGATACATAATATTAACAATTTTTGATTGAGGACAATCTAAAGAATAACGTGGATATAAGAGCTCTGTTCCTTTTTCAGGCATGGATAACTGTGACAATGAGGAACTTTACTTTCCGTAGAAGTGCGAATCGCGAATTTGGATCGAATTATTTCTTTTAATAAAAAGAAAATACCAGCTCTAAAATATGGATACGCAATGCATTCATGTGCGAATCGCAATTTTCCTGAAGTACATTAAATATCATAGCGCTCGTGCACGCACAGAGGTGGCCTCGCGGAGATACAGGGTAAACGCTTTTTTTTTCTATTATTTTCTAATGTGTACGGGTCATTTCTGTTTTAGTAATAACGATAATTCCTTTTTGCACCTTTCCCGAGTAGAACTTTGAGAATATATCCTCGAGATGATAGGATTTCACGTCATGGCAAAATCAATGAAGCTGCACGCAGATACAACTCAACGGGATTTTAAAAAGATCGAGCTCTTGTCTCCTCTTGTGAATTTTCTATGGGCGAAGAATTCGCTTATGTTTTTACTTTGTTATATCTTCTTCTAAGGAGACGAATTGAAAGCCTTTCCAAACGCTTTCTTCGTCACCAAATCTCATACACCGATGTTATGTTTCACGTTGTTCTGTATGTTCTGATGATCTTTTTGCAGTGTTTTAAGGATTTGCTTTTGCCTCACATGTTCTGCCTAAAACATATGACGTAAGGCGGTAATTACAGTGAGTATGCACAATAATTAATTTCTGTCGGAAAAATAAAGAATTATTTTTAAAATCCATTAAAGACGAACAACTTTGTTGTACTTTGGTCATTTTCTCACGTTTCCTAATACTTTTCTTTAATAGCTGTTTCCTTCAAGCGGTTTCATTATATTATGCTGCCTTTTACATTCAATCAATGGCAAACGAACTAATTAGTTACCTGCAGTTGATTGAAATTCTCACGCTGAGCGTAAAGCGCCGGGTCTTCTAGATGCTGTTTTAATACGCTGAACTGTGAATCTCGCAATGCTATGCTGTTTGCGAGCTGAAGGTGGGTTCTTCTTATCTCGTCGTTAACAACTTGCTGGAATGTGGATGCGTTATTAGTACGTAATAAAATTATAAGTTATTTACTAATGCGGAACAATTCCAAGGGAAGACAATAATATGACAAATAATTTTAACATTAAACGTATCATGACCGGTCAAATGGTCGGCTTATTTAGGGAATTTTAATTGCGTAAAAAACTTCGATACGTTTAGTGTTAATAAAACTTTAGAACAAATTAGAAAAGATCTTACAAGAAATAAGAATAAAACATGGCAATGATTGATTTCCAACTTACTAATTGCAAGACATTTTGTAGCATAAAATATAAAAAGATACTTACGTCATTCACTGAAAATTGTTGTGCCTTTGCCTCGTCGATGATTTCTGTAACATCGACAATAAAATAGATGAGTAAAACACATGTCACGGGAACTAATTTTGGGACCTTCGGGTAGATGGCGAATCTCGAATGGTTTCAGATATGAACTTTTAATGGGACGGATGAAGGAAGGGAATGAATTCTTCCATGATATTGTCGCATGAATATACGTGTGACTGCTGTTATTGCCGAAGGAAGAACATGCATGCCGCGAAACCTTTAAAGGATGGCAGCTGTATGGAGAATAGAATTTCCGGCAAGTGTAATACAACACTCCGTGTAATACATTGCTTTACCCTATTACTTAGCTTACTTAGAAAAGCGCAGTATATAAAAGAAAGAAAGGTAAAATAACATGAAAGACAGAAATGTTCTAACGATTCTTTTTACGTCGCAATATTTGTATAGTTTAAGTTAATGCGCGAGCATAGAGAAACTCACACCCAGAAGGAAGAAAGAGAAACTCGAAGTGGAGGCAGTAGAGAAAGCAAGATATAAAGTGAAAAAAGAAATAATATGAGATGCTTAGTTCCTGGAGGCTGTTATAAAAATGAGGAACTTACTTTCAAAAACCGTGACGGGCTGGAGGTCGTCGAATATCTTCATAAGATCTACAAACATGCCAGACAGAATACACGTTAGCGGTGCTTGTCTCGCAGTAATTTTCAGTTTTGTTTGTAAGGATAAAACAAAGGTGGAACACGAGCAATACTATTACATGCCCCAATGATTCTCGGGTCAGCATCGAGTATAAACGAGTTGACATGGAAGGCAAGGCGTTTTCTGGTCGGTAGGAGGATATGCATAGAGATATCGGTTGGAGATGATTGGTGCTGCTAGAGTGTCGTGTACGTGCTTTCGTCAGTAATATTGTTCGTAGATGAGAGCACTACTTGTGGGCTACCTGGATTCGTGTCCAGGCTCGGGCTGAGCGTGTCTCCCTGGATCTCTTGGAAGTCCCTCAGCTGATCCTCGTCGGTGGTGGATATCCCGAGAGTACCTGGATCAAGCTGCTGATAATCCATTGCGATGTCCTGTAAACTCAAGCTCGGTGATTGGATCGGCTCACGTAGATCCTCCATTGGAGGAACGTCTACGGCGAGGGTAGTCTGTAATTCCTCGTCGGGGAAACACAAAATTGGTGATGCAGTAACGCTGTTATCATCATAGTGAATACTTGGAGGATCTGGTATCAATGCCTCTGCACCAATGGACGTCTCTTCTTCAAGGAGATACGTTTCCTGGCGCTTTCTTTTACTAGAAATCAAGTGCGGCTCCTCGCTCTTACTTTTGCGCGTCCTTTTTACAATGGGACTTGCTTCACTCACAACACTGCTAATTTCTTTTTTAACATTCCTGGCTTCAAACGTTATGTCTTTCTTTCCATGACTTGAATTGCTCGGACTAAGAATATTCGTGTGGAGAGCAGTATGCTCATTGTAGAATCTAGCTTCACAGACGACCGATGGTCTCTCCATTGAAACTTCAGAATTGGAGTTTGGTGGTTTGGTGATGATGGATTCTAGTTTACTGAAATCCTTCCCTCGACTAGGTGTCGTACAGCGAATGCTTGTTCCTGATTCATGATTGATATCTGGAGAAGCCCTTTCTGCTGGGGATTTACCACCGTTGGGAATTCTCTTTTCTGCAAGTGCTTTTTTTGAGTCATCAGGCATTTTCTTTTCGGGAGCGTTATGCCGAACAGGCATGGACTTTTTGGTTATTCTGCTTTCCTCCATATGATCATCCAGTTCAGGAATTCTCTTTTCGGCCACAGGCACATCCTGATATAGTCTATTATTCTCTGATGATGGTGGACTCATTATGGGTAGTCTCTTTTCACATACCGAAATATGTTTCACGGCAGGCAATACTTTTTCTTCTGATTCGGAATCAATTGATTGTTGCTTCGCGGCATGAGGTTTTCCTTTTTCGGCAAGAAGAAAAGTGTGACGTATCTCCTTGATACCAACCTTGTTGGCTTGTACCGAAGCTGGTGGTAAACGCTGCGATAAAATTGCAGCTTTTACGTACTGTGCGTTCGGTAAGGGTGATGGTGGTTGGTAACATTTCGATGTTGATGGGGTTGGCAGGTCGCTAATCAGGTGTGTGATGGCATCCTCGAGTTGAGATGGATCCTCCAAGGTATTTTTAGAGTCGCCAATCGATTCATTGTTCTGAAATACGCAATTACTTTCTGATTTATCACGAATTTTATAGTATGCTTTCTTAAATAAATAATGCTAACGAATTTCTAATTCACGAATACCCTAAAAATATTTTCCTTTCATTTTTTTAAGTATATCCATACGACATACAATCGATAAGATTTTATTGTAGCGTTATATCGAACGCCAACGTGTATAACAACCTTATCAAATCTTTATGTCGATCGGTATTCGAACCACTTTTCATGCAGCAAAGTAATACAATTGTCGGGAAAGAGTCCTTAGACTATAAGACTTACGAAATTCGATGGGACATCTTCTAAGCCATTCATAGTGTTAATGATGTTTGAAACAGTAGCAGAAAATCTGGATTTCATCTCATTTACAAGTTCGGTGCCCTCTTCTTCACTGCATGAAAAATAATTTCATGTTATTATACATATCATTCGTTATTATACTATACATTATGGATGATGCATGAAGCAGATACTTACGGTACCAAAGTATTGATACAGACGAATGACTCTACGGTTTGTGTGTTATTATCGAATTCTAGGTAACCATGCGTCCGCAAGTAGATGAATTTTCCGGTCTTGGAAAGAAGTCTGTAGCAGGACATGCCAAATCCTTCACCTCGATCGTACACTGTAATACAAGAGAAAAATAGTAGATACCATCACGTAATGAAAATAATATAATATGATAATAAACTTTGTAATTACTTTGTCGCAGTCCGATCATCGTCCATCTAACGTCCTCTTTATGCATAAACTTAAAGGCGCTTAGACCGGACACTTCCTCAGACATATATCCAGCAACAACGGATATCCTATGATCGCAGAAGATAATTCTACCGTCCACAAGGTGCCGAGTGACGTACTCATCCTTAGTAGCCTCCAGAAGAGACAATTCGGTGATGGTACGTTTCTTCATTAGTCGTGCAATGCCCACAAATATGATATCATTGCTGGTGGAGTTGATTTCTGAATATATTAAACAGAAATGAAAATGAAAAAAAATTATCAAATAAATAAAAGAGTTCAATTTTCGGAGAAGGAAGGAAGCTGCTTGGAAAAATAGAAGACAAGAGACACAAGGAGTTATGAGTATGAAAATTATGAAAATGAAGTCGCGTTTGATTGTAGCGAGAAGGAGGGAGGAAAAAGGATTAAAAACGGTGTAAACAAATAAACAGGAGAGCTGAACAACGAATCAACGTGTTATTTTGAACCAACAAGGGACTTCTGAAGATTCCAAACAGGCTCACCTCGATGTTTCGTTCTATTATTGGAGTTTGCGTCCTGGTTCCTACATGCTTCGGCCAGCCTCAGGATACCTGATAGATGAATATACTCGTACTGTGTATGTTCTCGCCTTGAGACAGCACGTTGGGACATTCTCAGGTTAAAGCTACGCTTTTGCTCTCGAAACTTTCTTTCGAGTTTCGGCGAGCTGGGTACTTCCGAGGAGTTTGAATTCTCGTCGACGCTCAAACGGGAAGTTCCTGATGCGGTTAGGCTCCGTATCCCACATGTGGATTGTGGTTGCCCGTCGTCAGGGGTAAGGTTCTTCGTCAGTTCTTCGTGATCGTCCGGACATACGTAGTTGTAGAGGGACTGTCCTTGCACTTCGTTCTAAAAAAAAAGGATCATCATTTCATGAATTTATCTCATGGGCAAGATGAAAATACGAACGTGGAGCATTCGGGGTAAAAAAAGATTATGCATAATGAGTGAACGATGGCGCCTGTTGCATCTCGTCGGCAACGATCCTCATTAACACAATGGAGAAGTCCATCCAACAACAATGACACTTGATTGCACTTAAAAACAGCGCAAACAAGCCTCATTTGCCACCTCTCAACTGCCTCCATTCAGATCCACTGCCCCTCGATTGTACATTCAGAAAAGTTCGAATCAGATGAACGGCGTGACATGTTACATTCAAATTTAGAAATGCTTTTTTTTTAAACTTTAACGTAGATAAGTACACCTTTGCATAACCTGTTTATAAAACTTGACTATACCCTTAAAGTACCCGGCCACGTAACTTTTTTAGCACGTGTATGGAAAGTACGAGAATATAAAGAAGGAGAAGAAGCTATTTGGAATCGTTCCCATCTCTTCGTCTCAATGGAATGAATCATTTAGACGACGTTAAATCTTCAAGAGTGTCATCCTTAAAAATAATCTGTTCTCCGAAATTCTTCCTTATACATATATATATATATATATATATAGATTCGCGAGATATTCGACAGTCAAGCTTCTTATATAGTATACAGAAGCTCGAAAGTATATACTACCCCTAATAAGACATGTGTGTAACTGTACTCAGAATTTAATAGAACTTGAATCAGAAAAGCTGAATGGTTAACGTACGAGAGGTTTTGCAGCGATTAACAGACAGCGATCAAATGGAGAAGAAGCTTTGGGTTTGATTAATGACGTCAACGGCTCGAAGTTTTTTAGCCATTCATCGCTGCATGCTGCTACAGTCCCACTTACATACACCTAACCAAACTAAATATCCATCGTGGTAAATGTCGTCTTCCCCGTTTGTAAACAAAGCGATTACATGCGTAAAATCGAGCCAAGTATCTGCGCAGGATCTCAAAATAGTCTGAAAATCTTATTACGCACAACATATCCATTATGTTGTACAAAGGAGGAAACAGATATAATTGAGGAGTGAGCGAAGGAGCATAAATAGTGAAAGCGATCCACTATAATCTTTTTACAGAGAGACAGTTTCCCCATGTTCTTTATGTTTACCACCCCTAGGATACTTCCAGCACCTTCTTTCAAGATAATACATGCCCCCAGGTATATCGAAGATGTTTGCGTAGATGTGCTCTCTTTGATATACCATGCCCCTTGAAACTGCTAAGTGTTGTACACTTAGTACAACGGAATCCCAAAGTTGATCTCGCAAGGCTGTACAATTTCTGGAGAAGCAAAGCAACTCGAAAAATGATCAAAATGAAGATACCCATAGAACAATTTTTCATAGCCAATGGTTTTTTGCTCGATATTGGCCAGGAGTTATTAAGGGAGTAGAATATCAAGTAAGGTAGGTGACGTTGCTACTTAGTTTGTTTTCATCCCCCGTTCGAACGATGGTATGGCAAATACCGTATCTTCATGTGGCGAACGGTAGGAGATGGAGACTACATTATGGTTGCCATGGGAGCGCATTGCGCTGCACGTGTGCATTTGATCGATAACCTGGCAACCCTTGTTTGTCAAGAGTTGCCGCCGCTGGTGTTGCTCGCTAAAATTTCTCGATAAGCATCCACTCTCTTACCGCTCTTACCCTTCCACTTTATTCTAACCGCCATTCAGTGATTCGATCCTTTATGATATTTTTTAGCTCGCCCCGCCGTTCGAGCTTGTGGATACATTGCACGGAACAAAATCGATAAGGATAGTACATGAATTTTTGGTTAAAATAACTTGAAAATAAAATTGATTAGGTAGCAGCTGTACTCTATGTACAATAAAGCCAGTATTTGACTACGAGTCAGTATCATTACTTAAATATTGTATGTAGCAGTTATGATCAGTATGATATAATCAGATAGAAACAGCTTATCTCAATATTATAAACAGGCATAAACATCTTTTGTATCCATATTTTCTTACACAATTAATAATATATCAGCCATGTTGGTAGTACTGTCAATCCTAAATTATTTTCTTCCATGTGCATTTTTCCACAAAACTTCATTGTCATATCACCCTCTCACCCATAAACTGACTACTTTTTCACCGAAATTAGCTCAAGTATAGCTATATCTAAGTATACTTATAATTTCAGGATATTCAATGATAATCTTCATGCTTCAATCGAATACCCTGAAACTGGTACACTCGTTACAGTATATTATGTCTCGATATTATTTCACACGATTTAATTACCTGGGCGTGACCGAGGTGCTGCTCCATGTGCCGACTGACGTAGACGATCTTCCCCGTCGTCGTAGTTATTATCACGAATCCACCACTACCGACCACGTTCTGCAACGTAAACACCAAGTGAGCAGCAAGGATTGCTTTTCTCTTCATCTAGAGGAAACTCGACATAACGTTGGCTACCACTTACATCGACGAAGTACTGCTCGAGGTCGAAGTCATTGAATTGACGCGGTAGAAATCCTGCCGCGCCAGAGCCAAGAGCTGCAACAAAAGAACATTATTAGCAAGGATCACCGTCTTAACCTTATATTCTTCGGTATCTTTATCTTCCTCCTAGTCCTCGTTGTCTCTATATCTGTCTCGCTCCTCACCCCATCTCTACATCCTTAGTGATCTACCCTCAAACCGTAAACAACTTACCCAATTAAATACCATTGAAAGCAACATTAAGTACATTGAAGAATCCTGAGAGCTAATATAGTAAGAGGGGTCCTCCTACGTCATCGGCAACAATCATCTGTCTGTTTTGTTAACGAAACGTACGACTAATGAACTTTAAGGAAAGTCGACACGCGATCGTTACGATGTATATATACGGTTATTCATGACTATTGAACCACCTAAAGACGGCTCTGGCCACCATTTGATTTCTATTAACTTTTAGACTATTGGCAAAGCCCCTTTTGGGGGCTCGAAACAAACTTAGAAATCCTACGTAACATGTCTGTTATATATATATATATATATATATATATATGTTATATATATGTGTATATATATATATATATACACATATATAAAGTTTTGGTCAAAAAAGACCACTATTTTTATGAAAAAAATGCCGGTAGTCTAAAGGTTAATTAAAAGATATATACACCCATATATCTTTCATTAAGTTTTATTTGTATACTTATATTTCATCGTTACCTTCTTTCTCGTTCGAAATGTTCTCGGCGACCAATGAATATCGATACTCGACACCTTGTCGATAAATTCTATTGTAGTCGAAGAAAGAAAATGAATTTTACATGCAGCTTCAAATTGCTTCGTTGAATGTCATGAACGTTCAAGTACGTATACGGCATGTAAAATAATTCCATTCGGTTTAAAAGGGTTGCTCACACGAAGCGTACGAAGTCGCTGAAATTGTTAATGCGACCATTGACCACTTTAAGATCGCCCAAGTCGTTTGGATGTAAGTAATGAGCGTCTGGAGAGCATCAGTGTCGTGGATAAATAACATGCGTATATGTATGTTCACCTCATTGTGGTAAAACACAAAATACCGTATCATCTGGCTTGTATATGGCTTCCTATGTTCTAAGGTTTCTTTGACTGTAGTGACGGGTGAACTGGAAGATCTTAATTCATTGGGGTGATTTCAGATAGCAGGGGAATCTGTGGACTGGCAATTATTAAATATCAAACAGACCCTAAACTCTCTCGAATTGCAGTTTTTTTTTCTAGATGTAAATTACTTATGTTCCCTTCCAACTGTTTGTGAAAATGAGTAGTGGCATTATCCACGAGACACCAAGTCTTATATTATTTAACGGACATGTAAAATTATACGGATGGATTAAAAAATAATTATAATGAGGGAGAGAGCTTTTTAAAGTTGAATAAAATTATTCCATAGCATATGAATATTCCAGTATGTCGCACGATTAAATTAACAAAAGTCATTTCAACGATAAAGAATACGGTGTCAGGTATACACGTCCTTGAATTTTTATTTTATTATGAAATCACAATGAATAATGAAATGCTTTTATATCACGTGGCTTCCAATATTCAACAAGTTTTCAACATTATGCAAGAAAAACTGAATGACGAATAAATAAAAAAAACTTTCCTTGTCGTATACGTTGTAGCCTTTCCAAGACGACATTGGAACAGTCATAATCAGCCATTCCGATGAAACTGTCAATTTAAGTTTTTAGCTTCTATTTGCGAAAATACCTTTATCATATACCACTCGTCTGTGGTCGAAATTAAATATAAAATATCGATCCGAATTTTTATCAATAACACGTTCGAATAACATAAAATATTTGCACAGGCGACATTCATAAAGTCTCAAACAAGTAGTAAGTAACGCATCAAATCGAGAGATACGATGCACACTTTTACTCGGACGAACTTTTGATTACTTTAGAAATTTTACTCATACAGACTCAATACGGTATAATCAAGAAGATAACTTAGATATCGTTGGATTGAGTTTGTTTTTCAAGGTTTAAAGATATTTTTGAACGTTCGACGAAACAAGGTTATATCTGATAAGTGCGTAGTAAGAGAATTCGAAGTAAAATATAAAAATAATATTTTTATATTTTAGTTTCTACTCACTGTACTGTGTCCTGAGAAAAGCAGCTGCCAGTCGGAGGATGGATATCTTATCCATCTTTCGTGAACTTCCGGCGACGGTTGGTACCAGTACAGACATCGCCGAAATGTTGGTGTTCAGGTTATCCCGACGTTGCTTTTCAGCCATGTTGCGCGAGGCTCGCGGATTACTGTAAAGTGAAAAAAAAAGACGTTTAATAAAATGTGTTTAATTGCAATAACAATTAGCAGCTCCAATAATATCGAATGACATCAGTAAGACGTTGCAGCAGGTATGCGTTATTTATAATGTTAACGTAATCAAATCTCTTCTGTGAAATAAATGTATTCGCCGACGAAACAATGCGCCAACTCTATACGGGTGAGCACGCATAAATATTTGCGACGCGATCATCGACAGTCACGTGCAGTTTCGAATTTCATCCGATCCGAGCCACTCAACAAGACTTGCTGTCGTGAGCCTTCCCTTCGTCATCTTTTGTTAAAATTCTTCTTTCTCCTTTCGGTAGCAGAGCGTTATACCGTCAGTAAATATAATCAGAAAAGTATCTACATGGAAAAGACGTATGTACATGGATTAAAAGTAGGCTATGCTCTGCCACCAACCGCTACCATCACTAAATAACAAGTACATCAAAGATACTGGGACTTTTGTTACGTTAATAACTTTTTCAAAACCTTGTTCTCCAAAGTGTAAATGAAACGAAAAAATAGCGTGAATTGTCACTAGCAGAAATTTTATTTATGTCGACCGATCGTCTCGTTTTCTCGTTAAAAATACAAAAATCATAAGATTTATGCCTGGCTAAGGGGTTGTGGTTCTGGTTGGAAACTTATAGTTTATACCTTTAAAGATTGTGCTTGATTGTGCGACTTGTGCTTGCAGTATATGCAAACACAGAATATATTTTAATCGTCATGAATGAGAACCACGTGAGTGCGATGAGTATGCAATGAGAGCCACGGGCGATAAACCGTGGTTACTTACAGCGATACATAGGTGAATGTGCAAAGTGCGAATGCGTTATTTATTGAAGAATGAACGTGAATTTCGTGCGAGTGCCTTGACGTTACTGGATAGGGATGCACGAGGAAAAGATAGTCAGTAGAACAATGAAGTGTTGATTAATTTCTAAATAAAAAGTTTATAATTATTTGCCTTTTTTTTTTTTTTAATTACATACCGTTATGCCTCATCATACAATTTTTCCTCACCGTTACCTCCCTAACGTAATCCCATTGCAAAATTTCTAAACTATATTCTATTATTATCTTCTGCATCCGAATTTTGGGTATTTCCAGTCTTTATCAAAAACTGAACACCATAATCCTCTCCTATTTCATAAACAATAAGCTTTTCTTTTTGGTACTACTTGAAGATTTAGTTGAGCGCAAGTCTAGCAGGAGAAAACGGAACATTGTACTAATAAAAATAAAGATCTTCTGTTCTACACCTGTTCCTTAAATTATTAAATCTGTGCGCGAAGGTATAGCGGCGGAGTTTTGAGTGTCGCGTTTTTGAATTTATAACGAGATAGTCCATTGCGGCATAACAATACGCCCACAGGATTCTAACAATATATAAACATACATAAATGATGCATGACTCAACCACCGGCTTTACTAGTATAACTAGGCGTCACGACGAAAATAAGCTTGTGGCGTAGGTCGCAAAGGCGAATATATTTAAATCATCCGCTATACAGGATGTCCCGAGAACTAAGAAGTTGGTTTTTAATAAGAAATGTCTAGAACGCCCTGTATCAACATATCTGTATATTGACGTTTGCACGATTATTGCCATATTTTCTGCGTAGATAGTGTTGGAGTTTCTTTAAGTGTCTTTTATCCCCCCAACATTTATTTGCATTTTGCGGAGACATACTAAATTGCGTTGTTGTTAGTGGTGACATAAGCTTTAGTATAGGCTATCTGCATCAGAAGATACTTTAAGTTTAATAATGAACAGGGTTAGTCGTTGACTCGTTCCAATGATTCGAATCATCGTTGAAATCTTAAAAAAAATCTTTTCATTTTCTAGATATATTTTATTTTAGGAGCGGGCAGCGCCAACGAGTTCAACGACCTTTATACGTACGTTGATGACCGATATTTAAAAAGTTTCTTGAAAGATGACAGACACGGGATTTTTTTACCCGCTCTTTTGACGAGTGCCAGAAAATCGATGTCACATGGGATTTTTCCGATGTTACCATAAAGCGTTCGTGGTTCCTCTTGAAATCTTCGGGATTGGCCGAAAGAATCAGCAAGGGTAAATAACAGAATATTTTTTATAAATGCAAATATAAAATCTTTAAGATTTGCTTTTACTTACATAAGATTATACCGTAAAAATATAAATTATGTAAAAGCATCTGTGCTCCCAATTAATTTTATGTATCAACCTCGTAATGTGGACGTCTGTATAATACGATATTTCTAGATATAAGGCAATAATATAATATGATGTGCACGACGCGATATGTCAAAATTTCCATAAACATTTGCATGCACTTAAGATCGATTTTGAGATGTCCTTAATTACCTGCAATGTTCAATGATAATTAAAGGATAAAAAGAAGAGGAGTGGAAATTTTACTCTTTTTTTTTCTCATTCCCAATAAAATTCGTGAGCAGAAATGTAATCGAAAGATCTTGTCCATAATATAAATTTCATGAAAAAGTATTATCTTTTTAGTAACAGAAATTGAAACAGACTGGTAAATAATATTATATTATATACAATTAGTAAGAAAAATATTCCAGGCCTTCAAAAACTCAAAGCTCCCGTTTACCCCACCCCCACCCTTCCCCAATTATATATTTCCTTTAAAATATCTATATGTTTGGCAGTATAGAAGTACACCAGCTGGTACTCAAGACTGATTTCTAACTCTCGTTCAAAGCGTATGTGGCAGCAATGTCGCTTTTTATTATCAGCAAAACAATCCTAAATATATGTTTGCTGGTAAATGATATTCGCCAAGAAACTTCTCTTGGATTCGGTTTGACGATAGATCGAGAGAGTCGGCTCGAAGACGAGGTGTTAAGAAGAGGTTATCCGATTGGTCATGCCGATACATGATTTCGGACAATCACTGCATTAAAACCGTGGCCTTCGTGTTATCGAGCGATATATCCGAGAGCGCGACTACAGTATTTTGACACATTTATTGAAGTCTGCTGGAAAGTGGACGAGATAGCGGAGTGACAAACAGGATAAGAGGAAGGCGATAACGCATCCATGTTAGCGTCAAAACAACTCGCGTTCTACATGTTCACTGGAAGTCCATTTGCCTTCGTTCAAATTTCTTTATCAAGTAAACACTTATCGCCTTTAAAATGCAGTTTGATACGTTACATGTACGTATACGCGAATTAAAGAGACGGAATATTTAACGGGTCAATTTCTTAGAGAAATTTCACGTTGTTACAATGCTGCCTAAGTAAATGCACGTACCACGTATACCTTACCTTTATGGGATTGCACCACGTTTCCATTGTACTTGGTCATAATTTTTTTAAATTTCAGTCAACTTTTTTTTGCGAATGACAAAAGTAATAACCCGCAGTGAAATGACTTACGACTAATAATAAATAAAACATATGAGCCATTTTTGTTGAACTTCGATGATAAACGTGGGTTCGCGTCCCTCTGGAGATAGACATGAAAAAAAGAGAGACAAAGGGAACAAGACGACTATCTCGCAAACGTGCGAGGGGAGAGTGTTTTTTTGCCATCTGCAGAAAGGACGTTTAAGCCCTGAGGACGTGAGACTGATGGCGGCGAGACCGAGGGTACGGTAGGTCGGGGTAGGAGACCGGGACCATTTTTAACCTAACGAGTTCTTGAACGAAGAACGAGAAGGGAAGTTAAAAAAATGGATGAAGAAAATAAAAGATAGCGGCTTGTAAAATAAGCGGAAAGAGGTTTACGTTTTCTCATAAATGCTACGACGTCAAATCATGGCCATAGGTACCCCGAACAAAGAGCAAGAATAAAAAAGAAAGACAACGAGACAGATAAAAATGGATCTGGAAAAAGAGATACGGGATTAAAAAATCAAGAATCAAGTACTAGGAGAAAAGAGATGGCAGTTCTTTTTCTCGTGAACAATTTTCATTCAAATTTTAACTGGCCAAACGTAGGCATAACGATTCAATTTTATACGTGACTGTCATTCTTTGTGAAAATAAGACTCAGCAGTGCTTATACCACGAATTTAAAAGCTTTATGGTACAATCGATAACCATCGTAGTCTATAGAGACTCTACGCTTTCTATGCATCTATTAGGATCTTAGTGGCCTTGACCGTCGAGGCGACGCTTTCTGCACAAATAAGGGTGTTTCAATGCTACCACTGAATATAGCAGTAGGCAGCTTCGCGCAAAAGCAAGGGTATAGGTACGGGCGTCGGGACGTTGGGTAGGTCGGGTCTGTAGGATCTGTGATGTCGAGCCCTCGAAACTACGCAACTAAACGTATAGCTATGGGGAACTGGAGTGTGTGGCGAACATTGGTGTATACAGGGGCAGAAAGGGAGTCGCGAATAGAAGGAGAAAGAGAGGGAGACGGTGGCGCAAAAAGATGATGAGAAGGGGTGAAACGCAAGGGGAACGGAGGAGACCAAGCGGCGACCCTCCCTTCGAATTCTCAGCCCCAAGCGCTGACGCGCCCTGTAAACTTCGAGGACTTCGTAGAGTTTGGATCCGTAGTGTTCAGCTGGGTGAGGCATACTGCGTGCAATGGCGAATAGCGGAGCTCGAGAGAATGAGAAAGTCAGACTGGATCGATATTTAAGTCTGGAATCGTTCTCTTTCACTCCCCTATACGCTTTCTCTTCGCTTCTCTACTTCGTGACCTTCCATTCTCAGTAGGGCGTACGAGATCCTCATTGCCAGTTCAAGGTTAGGGTATAGCTGCGTTACTGAAATATAGATGATAGTACTCATGCCCAGTAAATCTTGCTATCCCTGTAAAATCTCTAGAAAAAGGAAAGTGTAATTCCTGATTTTGTTTCACGTAATCTCTACGTAGAGTATTTTGAATTATCGTTCCAATCTTAGTCTACGGTGTTAACGTGTAGCAGGGCTGTTAAAAGAGAGACAGAGAATTTTCATTCTATTCGTGTTCGTCAAGGTATACAATTTTAGGATCCCCTAAATGTCTTACTAAGCGGGTTCTGGGATACGAGGCTTGTAGAGTGGAGGGTTTATGTAACTGTCTGCTGAATTAGGACTTTTTTTAAGATCCCTAATTTATAAAAAAGTCATTGATCGTCGAGGAACGATCTTTTTAAAGGTCCTCCTTGATGGATGATATCAAAGGACTTTAATTTATAAATATAACTTATTTGTTAATAGGTTTAATCTAATAGATTAACTGCTGATACGTAGCCAGCACGGTCACGTGAGCGATAGGGTAAGCGCGAAAAGGCTTTACGCATAGACAAGCAAGGTCGCCTATATACCAGTGTTACTTACGATGTACGCATAATGATGATCGATTGTCACGGCGGCCCGATAGCGCACGCAAACTATCCCAAAGCTCTCAGTCATTTTGATAAGTCAAAAATTTAAGTTTCGCTTACATCACGACGAGTATTCTAGCGAAACGGTTTGGGCACCTCTGTAAAATCCGGACGGCATCCGCGGCCTGCCTCACTACGTGGCTGCGTGAGCCTTTCGAATGAAAAGCCTCGGTCATCAGCCTCGAACCTCCCACTCCCGAAATTTCTCCGGACTCTCGCACCCTGGAGGCCATACTTCCCCTCTGTCTCGCTCTCTCTCTCTCTCACACCAAGCCCTCACTCTTCTTTCTCTTACTCATGGCCTCTCTCGAGTCTCTTTTAGTTTCTCACTTGCTCTACCTCTGGCAATCCGTTTACCTCCCCTCTTCCTCCCTTCATCTTAGTCAGCTAACTAAAATCTCTCGCATCCAATGAACGTTCTCGGATCCCTCATTCCTACATACCCATTCCCTCCCTTATTGCTATCCCGTCTCGTGGCACCGACCCCGATCACCCCTTCCACCTTCGTCTCCCTCGGCAAGCACAACTTGTGTAAGGGTTGAGGAAGGTGACCTTCGGACCCTAGCCACTACGCTCCTCCCATACGAACCAACGCTAACACGGACGTCCCCAGTAACCAGCGACGCCCGGCGTCGCCACCACTACTATAAAGCCGTGACAGGCGCGCGCTTTCGAATAAAGTAAATGGCTCACCCTCCCTCTACCTCCCCCACCGATCCTTCTATACAACTCCGACCGTCTGGCGGCTGGCTACGTTATCGACTAGCAGCTGGGTAGCAAGGATCGTATGGGAGACGAGGAGCGGGACTCGTTCGCAATTTAATTTCATATAGAAGTTATGGCGACGATCCTTGCTAGATAGTTTTTAAAGTGAGTATCACAGAGGAAAGGTAATGAGATAACACTTATGTGTATGTTGACAAGTAAAAAAGAATGTTAAAGTTACCTTATAATGTTTCTCTTTGGCAATGCTTTTAGAGTGATACTGTGGTTTTTTAGATATAGTCTAACTTGTGTGAAATTAACCTCTCGAGTTTGGATTCTCGACAATTTTCTTTTTCGTGTCATTTGCTAAGATTTACAACTCTTTTATATTCACGCAAGTCTTTGAAGCTAAAAAATTGCAACTTCTTTGCTAAACTTTTTTATTTGTCCTATCTGAAAGACCATAGTCTCTAATATATGTATGCCGAGGATGCAAATTTTAGCAAACGACGTGAAAAAGAAAATTAAAAAAAATCAAAACTTGAGGAGCTAACTTCACGCAGGTTTTACTCTGCGTGAATCAGTTGCTAGTAGTTAGTGCCTGGTTGTAGGTAGACATGAATAACTACTATGTAACTGTTCGGTACGAGATAACTACTGCGTTTTTATTATGTACACTGATGTATCGAGTAGATACTAATCGTCGGGGTAATATTGATGCGGATAGTAGATATATGAAATTTATATATAAATAAAGTATACCTATACGTCATAAAGATAATTTGGTGACAAATTATTAATTAGCCAGGATATCAATATGTGCATAAACTAAATATCATATTGGACATATTTGGTAGTTTGAAATAAATGGACTGACAGACTGTTCAAAACAACAGGTGCATGTATTGAAAAAAGCAGTCATATGCGACATGCTGGAATATTGATGTGCAAATAAATGTCGTCAATAGGTAAATACAATTTTGCACGAAGTCTAAAGTTTCTAATGTTACTGAAATACATTTTAGGTTTCACTCTGTATGATTATCTTATTTTTAATAATCACAGATCTTTTTGTCCAACATCTTCATTGATGGTTGGTACACGGGTTGACGTGTTATTTATACCTAGTCCAGAGTCTTCATAGAAATTTATTTCGGTTCGAGAGTGAACTTAAATAAAAATAGTACACAGGCTGTTTCAGAGAAGTACTCAAAGAAGAACTTCACGGTTCTTGTAGATGCGAGTAAAAAAATATTAAATAAGACAAAAGGAAGTTGTAAGTATCAGAATTCGTAGAAAATTGCAATTATAGACTTTAATCGGTCAGTGATTGCGTGCTTTTTTTTCTTAATGTAAAAGATAGCGTTGGATGTCTCAGATAAGTCCTCATGACATCGTAATATTTTCTTCCATTTCATTTTTTTTTTAGCAACTATGAGGTCTTTGCGTAACAGAGGTCTAAACAATAAATGTAAAACGCGAAAGAAAATATACCTATATAATACATATATAGGTATACGTATTCTTTTGCACATAAGTCGACTGTACATAGTGGGATTTCACAATAAAATATATCCTAAGAGTCATTATTGCCGTATTTACTCTATTCTTGTAATCGTTCTTTAGAAATAATGGACCGAAAAGTTTATCGTGTTTATGTACAATTTTCAGGTATCGACCGTAAAAGAACATTGTATTCTACTTTAGTTCTACGATATACCTCAAAATTCCCTATAGTTACTTGAGAATATCACTACTCTGCGTTACATTTTTTAACAGTACCTGAAACTTAGTAGGTTATGTTCGAAAAGTGTTTTTTTTTTTTAACGATCGATCGACTTCGATGTCCGAACTGTCTGAGACACCCACCACGATTACTGGGGTGTTAATAATATACAAAGGTGACATTATTCGTGACTTCACAATGACTTTTACGTAATATATACATCTGAGAATAATGAAGAATATATCATGTCCAATAACAGAAACTTTTATACATTATGAAATATAGCGAATACCAATGAGGCTTGAATCCTGCGCTGTAGGTGTCGTCTAGAAAAACGTTAGTGATCCCAGAACGACTTTTAGCGCGGCATAATTATTGGGCGAACTATAATAAAAGCCCTTAGAAAGCGTATAAGTATTTTTTGCAATTCACCAACTAACGATAGGGCACATAATCAAAACGCGTAACGGCAATAAGAGGCGTGTCGATAATTCGGAAAGAAGAAATGCTAAACGAGAGAAAATTCGCCGGATGCTTTTTTTTTTTTTAAATAAAACAAATATCTAAATTTATAGCCTAGACGCCCGTGAGAGCATCGAGTAAATAATCGTCTGCTTACGTCTAGTCTCTTCTGGTTATTCTTTACACGCGTATCTACAGTAAACGTGAACGTAATTTCTTGAAAATTTTTTTGTAACATAATTAACGAAGCGCTGAGTACTAAATTTGAATGATAGTCGCCGGAAACTAGGAAAAGTATTTTTGAGTGTTCATACGCGAAATTGGCTTATTCATCTAGTCGTCACTAGGCGGTACGAAATAATACGCGTATTTGAATGCTCTGATTGAACGGGGTAATAACGTAAACTCGGTGTAGTAATTTATTTAGTTGTCTCTGTGTCTGATTCGTGCGCGAGAAAGCACTCGCATTATGTACTAGAATATATCGTGGTGGGAAGACGATTTTTTTTACTCGTCTCCCATAGACACTCCACATATAGATTATGTACGAAGTATATACGTCAGGATCAATAATACGCGTGTGCACGATTTCCATGTCTCTCTCTCTCTCTCTTTCTATCTTTTTCCAACGTCCTATCAATGTATATATAACAGTTAATGAACATTTTTTAATTTCCCTACGATTTTCCAGTATCTTTAGCGAAATGATGAAAAAAGAGTCACCGGAGTAGCTGAATAATTTATTATTTTCTATTCTCTAAGAATTTATAAAAAATTTCCCTAATTGTTTGTTGTTTGAAAATAAACCAAAGACATAGTGATTTCAGGTCTAATCCACTGATTAACCAGTGATTTTATTACACATATTTATAGTAATAATATATATTCCGAGAATGATCATTACTGGATCATTTGTCAATAAATGAAAATCAATAAAAAAAATCAATGAAAAGTTTGACAATAGTTTGTTTGCACGGATACGCATACGTAGTAATAGCCAAAAGATCTAAGATAATCGACTGCTTCAGGGTCGGTGGGCGATAGTAAAAAGTGACAAGTACAACTATATCCGTCGTGTGACGACACCTATGCGGACGGGACAACTTGTGTTTACAGTAAATATGCACATAAAATATAAGTACATAGACAGTATACATAAGCCTGTCGATCGGACTTAAACAGCCCGATTCGTGAGTTAGAACTGTCACTTATTTACATCTATATGTCCGCACGGCGTATTATGATTAATAAACCGTCGGCTGTTACATAATGCGCCGCATTGAGATAGATCATGTTGGCAAAGAGAAAGGGTTTAACGGACACCTACACGCTATCGTCTGGAGACTAATGTACCGTCATAATTTCACCAGTCCATTGGTAGGCACAGTGTGCAGGTCTGATTTATTTAAACTCTCAGACGCCCGGTTAATCTTCTCTTTTTTTGTTCTTATTCGATTTAATAAAATTCAATCGAAGATTATTAGCAGTTCAATAGCCCCTGTAGAATTACGAAGAACAAGACGAATGCTAAAGGGCGACATTTTTCGAATTATCGCGTTCTGTCGCAAGATGGCAGCACTATTTACAGATCAAATATATTTACTTACAAGTACGTTACACTAATCTACCGAACGTATAAATAGAACGTGTATAGTCTCGCTCTATGTATACTTTAATTACTAAAAAGGAGGAACCGCTCGTATGCATTTCAAACCTGTATCCATTTAACCCTTTTGTATAACGAGAAAAAGTTTTTACTCTTTGCGGAGATTCTTTGTACATTTCCACGCACCGAGTATTCGTGTGGGCACAACCGAGTGAACCTTGTACTTCCGGTCTGTTGGGCCGATATAAAGAAAACCCGTAAAATATTAAGTGAATACCCAAGGTGCACCTGTGACTTCCAAAACTTGTCCAAACTCTCATGATATTTATCTGTCTTCAGGTTACGTCATTATCATGATCCAAGACACAGTGTACGCGACTGCATAAATCACCGAGTCTACACGCGAGCGGCTTGATCAAAGAAAGATATATGCAGTTTCAATTCACTCTTCATTTTTTCCTTTCTCTTTTCTCGTCTGCACGGTACGAAGAACTTCACGAAGGGACTGTAACCGTATAACAGAGAATGCTCAGGCAGACATTAAAGCAGCTATAATTAAGAATTGCGGTGGTTATCGCATGCGTGGTTCGTTTGGTGGTAATTAAAAGTTAAAAAATCGGCATGATTAACATCGCCGTAATTAAGTAATCGGTCAATGCCGGACGTTGCATTTCCCTTTTCTTTTTTCATTTTTCTTTATTCCCGTTATATATCTCGATAATAAAAAAAAAAATACTAACCAGAGCCACTCATGCAGATTAACATAGCGTTCTTGATCCCCCCCCTCCAACCCTACCCACTTTTAACTCCATTAACAAGTAATCTTGTATATGTTTATTGTATTACGTTATTATAGAAGAATCAACGGTAACATCTACATCAGAAGCAGATACGAATACGCTGGAACGAAAAGAATCGAAATGTACATAAGTTATAAATAAATAATATTTCAAGCACACTCGGTATATTCTTGGAGGATCAAAAACTTAACCGTTACGACGAAATCCATTTACATGAGATAGCTCAGTCGATGTACTGGATAAATTACGTGACTTATAGCCATAATATACGTATATGGCGTCTTTATTTAAAGCGTATGCTTGACCCACGCTTTAATCACACCTTGAACGATGCCACTGGGCAAAAAGTGTGTATATATATATATATATATATATATCGCTCACGCATCAAAGTAAGCGTTCCCGGACAGTAGCTTCGAAAAACTCGTGTAGATTCGTTTATGTCAATCAGTGATACTGTCGTTCAGCAAACCACGTATTACTCCTATGAATAGGATCGAGTTCCGCCTGTTATTCTATAATCTTAACGTATGGCACTGTCTATCGGAGTTATTAAGCTTTAAATGCTATTCTATACATATTATATTCCCCTATCGCACTGTGATGCTTACTCGCAATATCTTAAATACGTAATCGTAAGAGCCAATAGTATGCTTAATGGACGGTAGAAGAAAAACTACTATACGAATAATACAACTAAATAGAATATACACGGCACAGTATTGTCTACATAAGTATATATAAGGCTATTCGATTTTTACAAGACTTCATATAATAGCTGTGAAATAACCTGCGTTTGATTGACGTGCATTGACTGCGATAAATAAGCGACGCGTTCATCTGTAATTCTGTGCCGCAGGAAGGAGGGCATCGAGCATGAGAAAGTGACCTCTATTCAGGCCGGTACGGGCTGACGACTGACCCCCGCGGAATTTCTGAATGACGATCTCCATTAAGCGTCTCGTAAGTTTTGCCCGAAAAGGATGGCGAAAGAAAGATACGGATATGGTTAGAAAAGGGGGCGAGAGAGAGAAGAGCAAATCGAGAAGGGTGTGATTGAGGACGGAAAATTCAAAGGTAAAAACGAAGAAATCGAACGAAAGAGAATACACGCTGTCGTATAGCAAATCTAAGTGAACTCAACCAGGACCTATTTAATTACCAAGAAATCTTTGTGATCCTTTCGCTAATTTTTTAAAAATAACGACTGGTAACGCGCTGGAAAACATTGCGATTTTCATTCGGTTCTTTTTCCTTTCGTTATGCACGTGGCGACGGTGTTTCGCGCAATGCGAGCGATAAGAAGTATTGCGACCACCAGACCTTACTTAAGTAATTACAGACAGCGATATATAATACCCGGGTAAGTAGCTAATTGGAGTCCTAATAGGTGTATATATCAATGGACTATTTATTCGATACTTAATAGCTTATTATGAACTCGCTGTTACGCAGCATTAATATTTATAACCCATTTACTGTACAGAAGTATATTTCCTCCGTCTCCTTTTCAATTTCTTCTTATATCGCTCGTATACACGTCACTCACGCAGTTGTGAGGTCGTTACGTATGTCTAAGCTCGTGAGATGTCAATTGAAGCTAATCGGGTTGCTTTATATGTTTTTGATTTGTGAACTTATCTTTGTAATACGTTAAAGAGAGATCAACAGATCTTACCTGAAACACAATAAATAAGGATATCTATTAATTATCGAATGATTACAAGATGACAGTTATTTATGGATTTACTTAGCGCTCAAAGTACAATAAACGGCGTCCCACGTTATGTACGATTGACTTAAAAATAAAAGTTTCCGCCACTCCCCCCTCCACCTCCCCTGATGTGTTAACGAACGCAGTAATATACGAACATATAGGCGGACCCACCCAAGTGCAGAAACAGGTTGACGAAGGCCACAAGTGCGCCGGAGTGTGGACAGCTGCCGATCAAGGCTGAGAAATTATGAAAATGAAATGAAACGCACGGTACAATCAAGAGACTCGTTCGAGTCTCGTGCCAAGTATAGGCAACCGGCTGTACAGGGCACGGCCTGCCGAGTCTCTTTACCGGAGCCAATTCTTGTATCTGTGTTTAGAATAACATATCTTATGAACTACTATATATGAGAACAAATTATTGATACATTCATTATCGGAATCGAGGGTTCTGAATCGATTTCCAGGAAAATCAAAGAGATTGGTGTACGATATCAGAGCATATTGAGAGGTCGAGCGAGATCATTTTATTTCAGTTCTGCCGTCATCGTCGTCTTCGCGCGTCTATCTACTTTTTCACACGACAGATGGCGCTGACTGCTTTGCCTTTCCTACTATTCTATACGACGGATGGCCCTGGCGTTTCACCAAACACGACCCAATCAAACACAGTCTATCAAGCTACAGTTCACACTGAAGTTTTAGATAATATAAGGCTGCCTTCACAACAGTATTATGCCTTTAGCACGCACAAAAGTAGAATCGACATTTGTGTGGAACGCTCGTGTATGCGTGTGCGTATAATGTGGTTCTGTGTAGATCTCCGTATTTTAGGTCTCGGACGAAGAGACCCAGGGTGCCTGTGCTCGATAAGGAATCATCTAACACTTTATTAATTGTTAAATGACCATTAAATTATAATTAAATATAAGCAACAGTAATAACACAAAAGAGTAGTGAAGACGTTGTAGCAAATTGTACGTTGTTACAATTGAAATGATGGCATTACAATATGATTTCAATATTTTTGTTTTGGCAATTCACAGCAATCCTATACTCGGCGAGCTTTGTTACGCGAAAGTGTTTTGTGGGGATAATAATGACTGTGCTATTTATTCAAATGTTTATTAGGCCGATATCATGACTTGCGTCAAAGTCACAAAGGTCCTATGGAATTCAAGATAATTGTATTACAGGGTGCTCGGGCTACTGCGAGTATAAGAACCCTGAGCTATACATCAAGAGGCTCAACCAAGTTATATTTAAATCAGTTTTACTGTGAGGGGCCATCTTCTTATAGTAATACAATATAAAAGAGTCTTCCTAATTGTATGATCGAGTCTAAACTTCAGCAGTCAAAGTGTCACGAAAATCCAAAGTCCTTCGAGGTCCTAACTAGATTTTTACTAATCCAGTAGGGACTTAGGCAGACCTTGGATTTACAAAGGAAAATTTCTACTATGAATTTCTAATGGAAACAGATGGGCTTATGAGAATAATCAATGATGACA
>JARPRG010000521.1:504200-558595 GCA_031001745.1 Hartigia nigra
TCTCTCTCTCTCTGTCCTGTATACGCGTTAGCTCATCCGTGGTTCATGATATACCTTGTTTTCTTGCAGTAAAGTCAGTCAACTTAACGAAACTAATATAACTACAACACCCGTCACCCACCCTAAGAGACACGGAAAGTTCTTTGGCTTTTGAGGTTAGGTTATTTCCCTTAAGGTCCAACCCCGGTCAAGCTCTTCACTTTATTATGGTTTGTATACCTATATGTAGTACCACTACTGGGTAGCGTGGAACAACGTACTCCACTAGTACTGACTACTCCAACACACTCTTCGTCATTAATTTCTATGTACATAGGGCGCGATTGGCGACGTCTAACTGTGGCGAATATTAGTGAAGCTCTTCCATAGACCCTACAGCGTCCTTAGGCGAAACATGAAAGTTAAGATACGTGATACGAAGAGCCGTGCGATTTGCTTACATAATATATCGAAACCTACGTCTGAGAATATGTCACGGAAAAGCATGTATACCTGTTATATACAAGGTCTCATAAATTTATGCATCGTTAAAACGTGCCAAAAATCTCGTCAGACGATGTATAATTAACGGGACTCCATTTACTGCGTTGCCCATACATTCGCGACAGACAGGAAAGCGAATGCGAAAAGGTCAAAGGTGTATAATAATAAAAGTACGGAGATTGGGGATATCCTTAAAAAAAACTGTCTTATATCAAAATCGTTTAACGGTACTACCAGTATCTAGATTTTGTGGATTTACATTTATTTACGAGATTCGGAGTATACGCGTGCGCAAATTTTTTCTTTTTTTTTTTCAAGAATAACATTATCAGAAGGAAGTCCGATATCGTCTGTAAGCACACTACACGTAATCTTACAGGATAGTCGCTATAGGCGAAGGATTCAAAGCGACATTGGTATTAGGCGCCTATTCAATTTTTGTCTAGCCGAGGATAAACTGAAAAGGTGCTTATAAATGCTAATTGGTTGCATCGCGTCTTTCACCAGTAGTAGTTATTAAGCCTTAACCATTAAATGTGGTTTTTCCGTGAAGCGTCGAGTCAGAGAGCAGCAATTTGGCCGTTTTAGTTACACCGAATAGACCTAGAGTCGTTGAACCCCTCTATACGTAGGATATAGCATGAATGCACAATAGGGTTCACACTTCTTGGACGGTGTCGCGTAGAACGTTGAAAACTCACGTGAAAATGCCAACAGTGAGGCGCAATATAGTGCTACCATGTGAAAATGAATATATCAATAAAAATAGAACGAAGCTA
The DNA here is from genome assembly GCA_031001745.1 of Hartigia nigra. Classification (NCBI taxonomy): domain Eukaryota; kingdom Metazoa; phylum Arthropoda; class Insecta; order Hymenoptera; family Cephidae; genus Hartigia; species Hartigia nigra. The sequence continues at coordinate 505,463 of JARPRG010000521.1, forward strand.
ATGAAAGGGGCCATGTTTCGGCGCTTTATTCGAAGTGGAAAAAAAAGGATGATTTCTATATTGGAAATGGCGGCAATCTCCCATTTACGCGAATGAATGGATACGCACAGTGGAACGACGTGATATGGATCGGCGCTACCGATGTTATTTTGATGCATGCCGCTCGTGAATATATGAGTAGACCCCGTTATTCGTCCTACTCAATTTAAATGAAGTGAATTACAGGAAAAGTCGAGAATGGGAAGAATAAAGCGAGAGGAAATAGGATTGAGGTGAGAAATAGAAGATGTAAAAGCGTAGTAAGTCACAGGGGTGGGATTACCCTTCAAGCGGTACAGCACAATGCATAATATGATATGTCTTTACGATTAGGTACAAGTGATTAAAAATGCCGTAACAGTATAAAGGCCGTAAAATATAAAAAAAAAAGAATTTACATAATGACGATAATTAACACTTAGGTATATCACCGCCCACGCAGATCATTCATATGATTTTTTAAAGCAGACAATTGAAGATTTAAAAAATAGAAGAAAACGGAGAAACTGACTATGAAAATATAAGATTAATTACCCTGCAGAAATTTTGACAGAGATCCAGCTGAATCCTGCCTGGAACTCCCACTTTACAGTCGGAATCCCGTTAATCATCGGATCGGATTTCATACATGATATATAACAGTCCTCAACTGAATTCCAATCGGCATCCCAGGTGAAATCCCGCACTGTATCTCGATTCGAAATTGTAGATTTCCATATCTTCATGAAAAACAGAGAACAGTGATGGTTACTAGTCTGACTAGCGACAAATTCCAGGTAGCAAAGAGAATGAGCGACAAACGGCGTGCAATAGTACTAATAATTTAGAAGACACTAACCATTGCTGTTCTCTGTTCACTGTGTTCCACTTTATGGTTCAAAAGGGGGGCTCACAGGGAACTCGTGGAACACGTTCTAAATAAAAAAAAAAAGTAAGCACGCATTTTTCGTAATTTGCAATTAAATTCCTCTATGGAAACTTAAAGACGGTCATCTATCCATGTATTGTATTCTGTTCTTGTTGCTTAACTTTTATGATCGATCAAAGTCTCCTTAGTCCATCTCTGCTGCGTCTTTCTATTTATATTTTTAAATAAATGAACAGGAGAATCATTTATAAAAGTATGTAACTTTATTAAATATTATATTATATTTATGAGGTACGAGCCTTGGTACTCATGGCAACGTTGCGCTCCATCTGGCGGAATTGAATGGCACTTGATCCGACTGCCAAAGAAAATTAGAGTTACATGTCAAAGCGCCACCAACAAGTAGAATAATCCATTTGGGAAAATCCAAGCAAATCCCGACCAGGACAAAGTTGGAAATTGGAATTTTAAGAAAGATTTCTGTATGGAAAGGTGGTATGCTAAAATCTCAAAGAAATTCTGCAAGTAGAATTTTCGTGTGACTACACCAATGGGATTGTTATGCGAGACCGAATCTGACCTATCGTCCGTAAGCTTGGCTAATCGCTATCATGCCAGTGGCGCATGACTGTAAAAAAATCATCACGTAGAGTCCAAAGAAGTGACGGCTATCCTTATATACGTATAGAATGTCGTATTAGAGATTGCCTGTTCCAGTGTGACGTTTTCCATGTCTTTTTGACCATCTCATGTCAAATCTGACTGAAGTCTGGAAGAATTTAATTTTCCAATCCCCTCCAACAGCCCCGGATACTCATCATTTCACTTTTTATCAAGCGCAACCACCTTAACTGCTAGCACGTGATTGGTCAACTTTAAATGCTTCCACTTCAAAAAGTAATTATCGGATAACATTTTTTCTCCTCATAAGTTAAGAGGTCTCATATAAGTCATTTCAAAATGATAAAAAAAATATATAAGTTTTATGACAAAGTTACGTCAATAAAGATCTGATAAATTAATTTTGATCAAAGCCAGTTGAGGTAGGTAGAAAGCAGCTTCGGATACAATATGCAACCAAGTATCCCTAGCGAAGGGATCCTTTCCCACCCTCCGTTCAAATATCCTTAGAAAAATTCCAACCCTAGAGAATAACAAATCGCAATGTGCCAGCCTCAAATGGCATACCGGAAAGGGATATACGAAGACGTGGTTAATTAATTGAATTATTGGCACGCATTGGTACTGACAAAATATACTTCCGGCCTTGGGACACATTTTCTCGTACACAAAGTCCGCCATGTTAAAAAATTATGTATGGGAATGGCAATTATTCCTATCCAGGTATTCCCTGCTCCGGAAAATAATTCGAATCATCCAGGTCGATCAAATCTAAATCCCCCAAGTGTTAGAGTGGCAAACAAGCGCACCGTGAACATGGAAAATATGCTCGTAGATTATTCGTTAACTGAGCAAATGTTTTTTTGCTTTTGTTTACGGCGTTCCGCAAGAATGACGCAATTAAGATAGTCGGTCGCTCGAGCAACGCATAACGCAATGTCCTAGGTAGAGGACAGCAAGGTCGACGTATATATGAGAAGCAGAGTGGCAGCAGCGCATGACAAATAATAGCACGATGTATTTCGCGTCCCAGACGCCATTGCGTGTCTCCCAAATCGTCGTCATTGGAACTTACCTATACGCACGTAAATCGCACGTCTCTATGAGCATAGTCAAAGCACGCCCAATGAATACATATATACGATCAGAGCAAAGATGAGTTAATTTAGTAAGGAATAGTAATGATAATAGGAATAGTAATAATGATGGCTATAGAATGAACTGTACGAATATCAGCAGATGATGCCACTGGTGTACCAACAGAATAAAATGACCGTCCTCGCTGGTAACATTTACAGTATCCGGTATTATCATTAATAAAATCTAGAGGAGTGAAAGAAGAATTTTTAACTTTCGGATATACATATATACCTCGTTCGGATAGATACACTTCACTCGACTCTACTGCCGTGGATAATGAGCGTCTTTGCGACTCAGTATGCACCAGGCAGAAGGAATTGACGCTGGCGCGAAAATAGCGCCTGACGTGTTCAAGCAAATATTTACTTGTACTCCGTCGAATTATCCAAGGACTTTCGGTCGAGACGCTCCCACAGAATGACTGGGGTAAACACAAGCATAGAATATCGGAATATTTCACCGTGGGAAATCCAAATGCGAAACTTGCAGCGATACCAAATTGTCAACATTTAGGTATTAACTTGCGTCAAATCGCAAGAGACTAGCTAAAAGGGCCAAGACGCCACTCAGTTTGAAAAGCACTGCAAAATATAAATACTAGTCAAAATAAGCACTTATTACAGAGTGATTGATTGATCCATTCCAAGGAATCCACGGAATCCGTTCCGATTCTGTGTATTTTCGAAAACACTCGCTGACATACCGCAAAACACCGAAAAGCTTCGATTGCTATCGCAAAGTTCACACAGCTGACTTCACTGTCTGGGAAAGCAATAATACCAGTTCAAAGTGTCGTTCACAATTCGGGAGTTACGTATGGTCGTTAACGTGCCGAAAACTCGCTTAAAAGCCTTTTGGCACGAGTTCCATTTCTGTGCCACAAGCTGGCAACAGTCGTCCCGAGCTTAAGAATCGGCCGGGGTTCAGAAAATATATAAAAGGAAACTATCCGCTGACAATTGACACGGGGAATCGAGATACGTGTTTGCAAGGTAAACATAAATATCGTTCGATGTAAGACGTTTCCAGAAAAATGTGAGTTAGATAAATGCATGCAAATACGCTTATACGTGTATCTGATAAGCACACGTATATCTGTCAATGCATAAAACACTGTTACGCAATAATGTAAAAGTAATGCCCCTATATACAGTAACGTCCCTTTAATACGATATTACATAAATATATGTAATTACTATGACCCGATGCATTCCGTCATTAATTACCAATATGGCAACTCACTCATTTTCATGTCACGTCAAACAACACGAGTTCAAACAATTCAAGTAAACTTCTATTTCTATTTGATCAAAAAAAATATATATATATTTATATACTCGGATTAGAAAATGGCGACCTATACAAATCTCATTCCATTTGCCTTTACTTTTCCTCTTGTAGGAAATACGCCATTCAAAAACATTAATCTCGAGCACACTTTCGATACGCGTTTTACACCGACAACTTTAAACGTTCACTTTTCTAAAAGGACTCGTAAATGTACAAGGATACAATAGAACGCTACCATACTATGTATGTATGGCTGTTGCACTATACAAGGTGCGTTAATGGAATCACATAATAGGAAAACTATACAATGTATTCAAGTTAATATATAGTATATATACCGAACTGTAGTTCTACTGTATACACTATAGAAACTCTAGTTTCTACACCGTTCACAATGAAACTTTATCGGGTTAATGTATATATATTGATATATTAATAATAATAATAATAATAGAAGAACGGAAGTCGCGGTGCGGTTGAAATTTATATTTATTAAAATTTATCAAATCCCCACTTCAACGTACCCGATGACGCAACCTTCTTTCTCTACATACGCTCTGTCCCTCATGCGTGGATACCTCAAAGATGCACTTTTTCCATAATAACAAAAAACTGCATCCACGAAAACACACTGCTGTCAATGTGTGCGTATATTACATAAAAGCATAGAAATATCAGTACAGCAAAATTGTAAAACATTACACAACATCCGAATACCATATACATGCATGTATCATGGAGTATAGTATATCACATGAGTAATAAAAATCTATTGTCACGGTATTTTAGCTATTCCACAAAGTGTACCTGGGGCAAAAATAATTTTCATAAAGAAGCACTACACATTTCTTCCCACGCCTATGAAAGAATCTCTAACTCAACGTACGTATTGCAGGCGAATTGAACCCTGCGAATTTTTTAACAGGTCCTCCTGCCCCTTGTACGAACGCACTTTAATCACGTTCGCACGTCGGATGCGTGACGTACGTGAGTCGCGTACACCTTGAGGCCCATTCATCTTTACGCCCATTCACGAGCGGCACTGTAATGTGCTTAGAAAACGAAGCGGCTATAGTACCGTCTCTAATGGAGTTAGCGTTACGATATCCCAATGACAAACTGCTGTAGTAACGTAATCGTCATTGTCATTACGGGGGCATCCTCATTGTAGAATAATATGACCCGTGGTAATAACACTGGAATCTACATTATCATGCGTAAGTACAAATAACGCTTAAAAGAGACATTGTGGAATTTCCATTTTTTTTTTTTATTTCTTTACTTATACCCCTATAGATAAAACGACAAAATCGCGTCAGCGAACTGCGTTATGAGATTAGGCACTTTATCGTTTGTAACGATTCTTCGACCTTTGTGATTTACACGCATTTAGAAATCATTTTGGATTTTCGTCGCTCGCAAACGTAAAGCCAAACGTTGACCTACAGTCGTATGGAATGCTTGGCGCAAGAGGATTAACGTAATTTCCGATCTGCCTCACGTGCGCGCGGTAGCCTCGTGCAAAATAAATATCGAATTGAATAAAACAAGAATTCAAGGAAAAGTCAAGAGTTCATAACGCTAAGCGCTACGAGAATGCGCCGATCTTGTGACAAAGCCTTGCGGAAGTTTGGTGTCGCGAAGAGAAAAAAAAAATTCATACGATCCATCATGGATTGCGAAAATTTCAAATTTCACATTATATCGCGTTACGGAAGACGAACGGAAGCTCGAATTATGTTTACACAAAAGTCCCTAGAATGACGAGAGTGGGTAGAGTGATAATCATACAGCAAATTGAATACGTAGAGTCAAGTGTAATATGCGTCTATATATATTTTCTGCACTTGAATATATGTATATATATATATATATACATATATATATACTATATGAAAGATTGTATATTATGTATAGTCATCTGCACACAGCACATCGGTTCACGGTACTATGTATAGTGCAGAATTGCATAAACTGTTTTTTTTCTTATCTTTTATTTGTAATATTATGCGTTGCTTTGGCTGTAAAGAAAATGGGCTTTTCTCGCGATATGAAACAGAACGTGAGTCGGTATAACACGTGTTGAGAAATCTGTAAATAGTTGGGGTCGAGTAGGTGCCTTAAAATGCATATGTGCGACAACTGTACGGTTTGATTTTATATAATGATTTTTCATATAGGGACAGAAGTCGTATACGTATAAAATTTCACAGTAACGATTGCGGCGAGTTTACCTTGGTACCATTGTTGCAGACAATGGCTCAAGATAAGACGTTATCAAACATAAAGAGACCCAAGGTCTCCCTCGTGTGAGAATGTGGATATACGTACGTGTATCGTTTTGTTATTGCGAAAAGCGTATCTGAGAAATGAGCTTTGACACGCTCTGGATAATGATTTATCAGGGTATCGAATATTATTATTTGCAAAAGAAGAACAATAATGGAAAAATAATTGTATTGAACAGTATTGAAAATACTGTTAAATAGTAATAATAATAGTAACAATAATAACAGTAATAGTTGCGACAATCCCAAAAAGCGATAACCTTAAAACCTGCGATTTATTAAATATCAAGAGTTACGTGGTTTGAAAACCTTATCTCCATAACTTATGCTGCCGAGTACTTATGTATATTGTCAAACAATTTTTCAAACAGCTCAAGAATGAAAAAAAAAAACCTGAAACATCTATAAAGAAAAATGTGTCCCAGACGTTTTCGATATTCTCCAAATATCCGCCTAACGACAAAAATTTTGTACGGGAGGGTGAACACTTGCCAAAAATATGTTCTATCGATCTCACCCTGGGAGTATTCATATCAGATTACAGTTGTCACAAACGTAATCGACATACGCATGACAAGTTTTCAAAACCTAACCTAATATTTAATAACGTATTCGTAATGAAAAATCGATTAGGCACAGCACCAAGAGAGCAACAGGACGATGGATCAGTTGCTCATTAACGCGATAAGCGTTCGCACGAAGTCCAATAATTAACGACGACGTCTCATAAGCTGCCAGACTTGGCGTAGCCAGACAGGCGATTTAATAAAAATGCAAAAGTCCCCCAAAAGAGCCAGAGACTGGATTCGTCCGTTGCTCCTTTCACCTAGCCGATTGGTAGAAGAAGGATTGGTCTGACGGCCGATAAGTCAGCTGCCCCACTAACGCGTAAACCCGATGTAGTGAAGTAACATACGTATGAATTCAGTCGACCAATCCCTACTCCAAAAATACGACTTGTACGCCTATTAACCACCCGACAATTATTTGAATATCATAATGCTAACATTGGGTAAATTAATACCAAGCGTAAAAAATCCCAAGACTGATAGAAAATTATTTTTAAAAACTCCTTATCATATGTACGGTCGATATGATAATTACAGAACAAATTTTTACTCCAAATGGAATCCTATGTAACTACACAGGGTACAACTGGACGCTTATTATCGTATACGGTACTGGTGCGTGACGCATACTGCATTAAAGATAGTTTAGAAACTGTTGTCAAGTGCTGTCCGAAGATAGGCGCGAATCAGATGCCAACGTAGATGTTGAACGTCAGAGAAAGACTAAAGGAGAAGAAACACTTGAGGCCACCTAATCGAGTATCAATAGGCCAAGTAATTGTTTGAATGGGAGAGATGGCTGGGGCTGACTAGGACAAGAATCTGGGAACTCTCTGGACCATCCTCAGCAGTGATTTTTAGAGGGTCTAGATAACGTAGTTATGTCGAATGGAGTATAAAAGCATAACAATCATAAACAATTACACGCGTGCCTATAGGTATGAGATAAAAAGTCAAAATCCTGCGGTAAGTCAAAAATTTGCCATCCAGTTCTCTTTCTACTATTGTTAAAGGTATTTTTCATGACTTTTGTAAACGTATCAAGGGATTTTCGCAGATATTACAGCACGCGGACGTACAAGCGAATATCAAAATTCTGCGAAAGCCTAACGCATTAATGTATTAATAATTATTCGCATCATTTGAAGTGCCATTAAATAAGAAATCTCAAAGATGATTTTGTATAAACTCTTTTAAGTATATACTCAGAGTATCATCCAATCACAAGAAATACAGATAATCCAATACATTTTGGTTAATCAAATTCCCAATAAAGTTCCCGCTTTTCATTTTTCAGAGTACCGTATACATAATCGAACTAATTCAATATCTCTACAGCGCACGTGCCTAATAGATCCAAGTCAAAATTGTTTATTTACAAATATCTCAGAATGGTCTCACGTACGTCATCTGATCACCGTTCGGAACCTTTTTTATTTCAACTAAATACAAGTTCAGTCCTCTGAGTAGGTTTAACGTATCGCGGAAATATTTCTCGAAAACTGAATTATGGAATAAGACTTGATACGGTCGCAGATAATTTTAAGCATATAAGCATAAATGGATCCTCCTAGCTACAAGACTCGATCGCACTTCCTGATGCGGGTACGCGAAATCTTTATTTGACAATATTATTATTTGCATCGTACTAGGTGATTTTCACTGAATTTCTCTAAGACGAATTAAACTTATCAAGAGATTGGAGCTCTACGTTTCAAAACTTGCAAAAGCATCGGAACGTCCATGTAGAGCGAATTTTCACTTTTCAGATATATACGAGACGAAAGTCTTTATTAACGATGAGAATCCACATACAGACTCCCAACTGCTAAGTTCATGAAGCAAGATATCAGCTATAAACTTTTGGTTTCTTCATAACTGTACAAAAAAAAGAGCTATTTCTACGTAAGTCAGCTTCAATATTAATACACCAAATTCCTACGACCGTGTAATTTCATTTTCACATCTAAGAATCTAAAAGATGAAATTCTTCTTCAGTCGCGGAATGAAGTCAGGCGAATATATATATATATATATATATGCAAATTGGCACAATTTCCTTCAGGAAATTAGACTATTGAAGATTCTCGAAAAAATGAGCAAAAATATAGGTAATATGTATAGATACGGGCACGAAGTAGGAAACAAACGATGCTAAAAAGCCCTTCAAGAATGATATATAGATGTAGCCAATATCGTTCGCGTCTTCTGGTCCATTCGGACTCGTAGTAGGTATCTGGTTATTTACCACGCGTTGCGTAACGTCAAATTGAATTTGCGAAGTTGCTTGGACCCCCAGGGGCAGGACGGTCGAGTGCTCGAGTCGCCAGCCTGTCTAGCAAGTTAACTGTATCTCGAAACTGAATTATAAAAACCTACGTGAAGTTGGCGTTACAACTTCAACTTATTATTAAGCTTTTGCTTGTTCTATTGAATTGATGGTCTTTCGAAGATAATTAGCTGACTAATGGCAAAATTATGTTGTTCATAAGTTTTTCAGAAAAAAGGAAATAAAATTTCAAGGAGTGGCTGACCACAATGCAAATTTTATTTTTTCTTAATTACATTCAATGAAAGCTTAACACGTGCGTAATTTTTTAATGGTCATGAGTAAACGAATCCGAAAGTTTGGTTGCGCGTGGTTCCGTTGAAAAATCTAAAAACCCACATGCACATAATTAAACAAAAATAAAACTTTCAGTGTCCAATTTCATGGCAAAATCTTATTTATGATTTTCCCCCAAACAATTAAACAAGCAAATTTTTCATTTAGTCAGCCAATCACCACTGAAATATTACCAATAGAAAAAGACAGAATTTAAATAGTCGAAATCGTAATATTAACTTCACATGGGTTATTATAAAATACAGAAATGAATAATCACGACTTGAACGCCAAACGTTTCGCGGGAGGGCAAGAGACAAAGGAGAACTTTAGACGCGCTAAATTATAAGGAGTTATCCTTCAGACAGTCAGTCCTGTCAGTCCTTTTTCCTTCCTGCTGTAAACGGTGCTTTAAAAAGGACTGAGTCTACGTAGTTAGGCAGTATTTTACGTTCAATTAGGCGAACTCATTATTTTTTTAGAATAATCCCTATGAGAAACGAAGAAATTCTCCAGAGGGGTAAAAAATCTCAAGCATTAACATTGCCTGCCGTACGTTACTTGAGAATAGCTCAAAAACAGACTAATATTAAAAGCTTGATCTGATCATGAAATCTCATGACAGACATATGTAATTAGTTAAATTGAAATGAGCAACTATATCAAATCCGTATCAGTTGTACGTATAGTAGTTCGTTCACGAGCAAAGAATGGTCAGAGGTGCCATTTTTGTACGAATTTCAATGTAAAGAAGTCCCTTAGATCTCACATTTGCTTTCTTAATCGACTAGGTATCAACCGGTAATGATGGCAGCCGAATCAAAGAAGTTCTGGATAAAACTGACGAGTGTAAATTTCTGATTGAGGAACTTGATCACGACAGTAAAGTTTACAAGTGTGAGATGAAAGTACGTAATGGAGTATGGAAGTTGAAATGAGATTTCCGGTAGGAATTAATGAGATTTCATTTTCCCTATGACTATACGATTTATGCTCTTCATGATGCTATTGAGTTTTCTCCATAGTATATATGTGCAAATTAATTTGATTTGTCTACCTGGCGTAGGAATGGTTAATGTTATTATATCGCTCCTTATAAGATCGACTCTCACGGCCATCGCCATCTGGTATTCGCAATTCAAATGAATCTATAATCCATGCTAGAATGGTTAATATTATAGTCAGTCCCTATAATGTCTGGGACTATCGTGTTGATACAGTATATACTAGTTTTGTATACAATATGTGCCATAGCAACGTATAACACAATAGAGGGCAACGACAAGTCAAAAAATCCTAATGCAATTCTTGAACCAATAATTATCGATTGTTTATACGTACGAATGCTTTTAAGATATACACAACAATCTTAATAATTGTGTAAGGCAGGACTAATTTGATCAGACTAACATAAGTCAACTTTTCAATGGATATGACAAACCCAAAAAAAAATGGGCTGCCTCAGCATTGAAACATCGATTCGATAGCAAATCGATCGCTATTCGATCGAGACCGCTATGTTTTGACTCGGTGTAGTTATGAACCGTGAATCTGGCCAGTGACGTAATGCTGGCTGACCTTGTTATGGTCAAATCCATGATCTGGCCCTGATGTCGTCCACATAATTTGACAAGGGCAAATTGATAGACCCATATTTAGAAATGATGCACATTCCAATTAATAAATTGTGACCGATACCCAGTCAACTAACGCGAATAACCGAAAAAAATATTGACAAAAAAAAACTGATATCAATACCGATATCCATATACGTATAACTGTTGGAGGAAACTGTGATGTAGATTCAAGAGTGATGATGAAACCTGACCTTGGCAAAGGCATGTCCATCGTAACATGATGGTGCGAATGAGTACTCTGTTGCTGCTGTTGTAGCGTATCTTGTTGTAAATTATTATCCACGTGATACGCAGGATGAAGATTTTGATGACGAGAATTTTGGGGGGTTATACTAACCCCCATATACGATTGCTGATGTTGGGGCCACATTATTTAGTGTATCAGTATAACACTGTTCGGTCAACACACACGCGACAAAAACGTTTTACTGAGACAATAGTCACTCCAGATATAGTAACCATAGACGGAACCATAGCGGCCATCTTGGAGAACAGTTTATCGTATTTATTTCGTCTTGTTTGTCACGTTAAAATTAGTCTTGTGGCTAATCTGTACACTCGATCGTATCTCGGCAGAGATAAAACCGTTTTATCATTGTAAAGAAAGTCATAGCATCGTCAAATATTATCCATTCAATTCAGAGTTCGTCTTCACCAACCACGAAATTGTTTCTTCTAATGAAAAAAACATGGTTTCGTGCTGACCCAGAGACTAAATGAGATACTACGATCTGCCAGCTGTTTTTACTTTCATAGGCGAAGGGTCACTTCACGTCCCAGTCTATTTATCTATCTATCTATCTATCTATCTATCTATCTATCTCTCTCTCTCTCTCTCTCTCTCTCTCTCTCAGAGCACGAGATACAGAAGCCGATGCGGGGAATCGCAAGACCGATTCTCATCGCGCGACATGTGCACTATTATTGTAATTGAATGTAACTGCAACGGTATCATGTCAGTCAATCAGTAGAATAACTGTGGTCTTGGTGACGCTTTGGCGTCCAACTTGATTTTTCGACAGAAGCGAAGAGCTCTTGATGTGCGCGACTTCATTGTTTCAGTTTGACGTGTCGAATTTGTTTTCTGTGATTTTACTGGGCAGAAACCATTCCCAAGATCTGGCTGGGAACAGCTGACAAGTCAGCGGATGCGTACGAACATAAATATTTTCACTGTATTGCGTCAACCATTGTAACCCGAAGCACTGTCACCATATAAACGGGCATTCGACAGAGAATGCCTTACGCGAACAATGGACTTGAAAATCTCCCGCGATAAACGGGAATTTTCGTCTGACTTGAAGTTAGAAAGACGTACTCTAGTGTGCACAGTTTGTACGCGTTTACGGGAACGTGGCCTTGACACCGTATCCTAGATAATCGGCTCGAACAGACGGCGGAAAATTTAAATCGCCCTAGTATAGTAACCCCACTTTTACACAGTCACGTCACAACGATAGAACAGTTTTAAGAAAAAGTTGAAAAATGTCAGTTCATTTTAATCCATCTGTTGTTAACGTCTGTAGAAATCAATCTCGATCGACTTCTATTTTGGCTTCTCTTTGAGTCTCGGCTTTCATCCCTTACGTCATAAAAGTAAGCAACCACGAGGGAAACACCTTTCGCGAACACTTGAGACGGATTTCAAAGTCGGGAATCGTCCTTCGGTATCCTCAAGAATCGCAACACTCCTCTCGACATTCACTATATAACGGCCAAACGTATAATACACAGCTTCGATAGAGAATCTACACAGCATTCCAAGGTTACGTCAAAGTACTATTGATGTATCACTGTGTACATACATAAATGCGTATATAAATGTAAAAGAGTGCCATTTAGCTAAGAGCACCGAATCTCCGTGCGCGTCGAAATCTACAAGAGCGAATAAGGTACATATTAACGCGATGAAAAGACGATTCACATAAATCCCGACTAGCGAAGAAGTTTTTCATACAAATTGGCCAAGTATATCAACAGTAACTGGCACTATCACGGAATCGCGAGAAGTGATGAATATTACTGAAGACTTGGAACAGCACGCGAAGACTCATTACGCACACTCCCGTCGACGGTTCGCCACGAACTGGCGGCCGGAGATTTCCCCCACCCTGACCTTTCCGCTAGCATGTATCCCTATGTTGCGACGCCCGTTTCCCCACCAGTAACGAATTTGACTCGTCCCCACCAAACAAGCATCGAAGCACCGTCCTCCTGAGAAACGATGCAAAGTAGATAATGATAAGTGTCTGGCCAATGTTTTATTACATTTTGTCATGTCATGTATGTCTGAAATGAGTTTAGTGAGTACATTACGTCGACCAGGAGTTGTGACGTTAAAACGTCTTTGTAGACTACGATCTATAGCGAATGTCAAATGTCTAACTGAATCTTGGCATGTTGAGAATGTGCACCGGGGCTGTCGCATCAACGAGTGTGCCTGTACTTAAATTGCAACTCGTATTTGCGCACGGAAATTTCGCTTGCTTACTCACTACGAGTCGTTCATTATAACCAGATGACCAATGCCGACCCTGACCTAGAATAGTCACTGCAACTGAATGATACTGCAAATGATAATACATCGGGGACGCTACAATGTCGACTGAATGTATGACTAAATTGCGTGGTAATGTTTGCCGATACTGGAAATGTCGAGTGACAGTAATTAATGACCTAATGATATCGAATGAGAATGTGTGCAATCGAAATGGAAAATTCATCTGGATAGAATTTCCGATTAACTTTCTAGTGTATTATATATTAACAGGCATTTCGGCATCTTGATTGGATTGTTAACCTAATTGCCGAAATTTATGGTAATTTAAGTGGCTTGTACCGAATGAAGGAAATTTGCGAGCACACGAGGACTTAGTCTGTCTCTCTCTCTCTCTCTCTCTCTCTCTCTCTCTCTCTCTCTCTGACTGTGCGGTATTACTCAAAGGGATGACCGTGCGTGCATATTCCTTTGACGGTTCGTTAAATAATTTGAGACTGCATCGGTTGGGCCGAATGCATCGATCAAACATTTGTTCGTCGGATACGCGTCGGCCCAGCACGTCCTATATGGGCCCATTCATTTAGGGATATGAAAGTAAATTAATTAAGACGCTTGCAAAGTGCCGCGTTCGGCTTTTGATTAATCGCTTGGAAGAGATGCCAATTAATCACGTAGCGTAAGTGCTGGCTTTTAAAATGCTCTTAAACCTATGGGATTTTCTTGGTGAGAGAGAAAGAGAAAGAGACAAGAAGTGAAAAAAGTAAGTAAGAGACAATAAAAAATAAAGTAAAAAATGGCACAGAACCCCACGAAAGATCCTTTTGTTTCGCTCATTAGGACGAAACGTTATAAGGTTTTCCACGAATCTGATGGAAACCCGTCGTTTCCATTTGATAACGATTCTAAATTATTTTCATTTACGAGGAATGACTTTTATCACAAATACTTGGAATACGGTTTGACTCTAGGAACTTTTACGTCTAATCATTCCCGCATTGTATTCATGGCCGGTATATATGAACGATCGGTACGTCATATCAGAACTCTACAGCGATTAGTGGAAAAATTCAAAATCTTCCTGCGCAAATAAGGCGCTACTTATTTTTCAAAAATGTTTGCCGGATATCTGTTTTTAGGTCAGCCATGTGTAAACGACATTTTTAGGTTGACCCGCAATGGTTGTTCAGGTTAAAAATGAGACAATACAAATTTAACAAAATTAAACGACGCAACATTATCGGCGAGACGCCTTGTGGCTGCCACATCGTTACAGAGCAAACAAATTGGCAATATCGCAGCTCTTTTAGATAACTTCGACTGGTCCATTTCTCAAGCATTTTCATTGCATCCTCGTTCCGTTAATAGGGTTAACCAACACGTTCCTTCGTTCGGTCTGTACAAGAGAAACAGGGCCAAGCAAGAGTGGATATAAAGATACACGCAATTTTTTCATGGATTCTCGACAATAAAGCAATCTACATTGCTCGCTATATTTTCTATAGGTAACTAGCCACACCTGACAACCGATAAAGTATTATTGATAAAAGATTATCACGGGGTAAAAAAAAGGTTATATAAAGCATTTCTTATCTTACCCGTAAGAGGGTGTACTCTCTGGCAAACAGGTTGTGGAGGAGGCTCCGGGTTCATCCTCCTCCAAATCGTCTTTCATTTTCTTAGAATACGTCTGAAACATAAAATTATATTATCACGTAGCCCGAGAAAACGAGATTTTAATTTTTTGTCTCGGTATAGTGTAACGGGAGTACATCTATATACAATAAATAGTACAAATACGCATTTAATTAAATACATAAAAAAGTGTCTAAAAAAAGATATCATATGCATATAGTGTACAAAGGTTAAAGTTCTAAAGCAAGTAATAGCGACTATGAGCGTTTTTCACTAATATCTATACGATTAGCATCGAGTACGTTAATTCATAGAACGTCATTGAATGAACAGTTACAATCATTTAATGTGGGCGTGACAAGACGTCGTGTAAGTACGAGAGAGAAAGAGAGAGACTTTTCGTATGAAATATTCATAATGGCAACGAAAAAGACGAGGACGACAACAAAGCATGACGAGACTTTTTGTTTCTGCCCGTGTGAGATTTGACCCAACCAAGGTCCTATTATCATGATGGACAAGAAGATGCCAGGCCACAGACAATACAGGTAGGTTTTCATTGATAGACGTACCGACTAGTATCAAGCCATGTTCCTTCGTCAGAGTAGAATCTCAATCTAGACACGCCGGGAAAAGCCTATTAGGGGCCTAGCTGTTATCCAGGCATTTTCGGAAAATTTTCTACTCGGTATTGAATTACGATGATGATGCTGATGACCATT
Source organism: Hartigia nigra (assembly GCA_031001745.1). Classification (NCBI taxonomy): domain Eukaryota; kingdom Metazoa; phylum Arthropoda; class Insecta; order Hymenoptera; family Cephidae; genus Hartigia; species Hartigia nigra. The sequence goes on from JARPRG010000521.1 coordinate 521,374, forward strand.
ATGACCACGCACTTTTTTTCCCTTGTAATATCACACGAGTCGCTCAAGCACGACGTAAAGGTGCGTTTACACTACTCGAATGCTTTTTGTCCAGTAATGTTTCTCGTATGCAAAAATCGTAGCGTTAAACCTCAGCCAAGCACGTCTAATAGACTGTGGATCGCATTACTCAGTGTGCAGTTGAGTAGCCGTTATTCGAGCGAAGAAGTCGATTAATGTAAACGCGCCTTAAGATTTATATTCAAGGACAATAAATAGAGTCGTTACCAATTACGTCGTTTTGTGTGTTAAAATTGAAATGAGAGAGAGAGAGAGAGAGAGAAAAGTTGTTGAATGATGACCTACACGTTTCCCAATAACTGGTTTTTCAGGTAGAGACCATCAACAACTACCCTAAACAAATAGATCGTGCATATATTTGCTGCGTCAAACGATAATTAATTTATAAAATAAAAAACAAGTATTAGCCACGTCGCATCTAGAAAATAAAAACAAACAAAAAACCGCAAAAGAAACGTGAATCAAACGTGTTAATCTAACTTGTACACTAATTTTCTTATGTATTATCGCGTCGCCTATCATGTAAACAGGCATGAGTCGCGATATGAAATAACATTTTTCTTGTGAAATTAGCATAATTCCTATGGGCGTTAAACGGTCAAGTGTCGTTTTACGGAAACAAGACAATATTTATTAGTATCGATTAAAACACAACCCCTGTATTTCTCGACATATCCAAAAATGGAAAATCACTCTATTACAGAATCTATATCGTTCCACTTCTTACGCCATGGCCCAACATAAGTTTCAAGGCTGTCGAATACATTCCAGACCGCAGCCCTTATTTGTGGTACGACAGGCCGTGTTGTTGCTTATAAATAACGTTGAGAAAAGACTGAGATTGAGTGGCAGTGACGTGATGCAAGAACGTTGCATTCTACAAGTATGGTTACTCGATACATGAGTTTTAAAACCTGTAGAGGAGCGGTTGCCTTTCATCCACAATTGAATCGACTTCTTTTCTTCTCTTATTTATTTACATAATAACTTTTTACTGTTCAAAGATGTATTCGCTCTATGTATCCTGAACAGTCGCTTATACACGAGTAATTTATATGCGTGTTTAAAAAAAAAAACGCTCGATGCCGAAAAACGTATTTTTTTTTTTTATTAAATGCTGAGCACCATCTCTCCCACCGTAAATTACACCAACGCTACCGACTTCTTAGAGGGCGAATGGACTATTATTTAACTATGAAAGACAAGTGAGCGAAGTCAGATTACAATGATACCATGAACGTTTGTTAAATCATAAGTTTGAATAAAACTTTTAAGCACGTTCAATTACCTTATGTACTCAGCGTATATTGTTCGAGTGCTTGACATTTTTTTAAGACGTGCTAAACAGCATACCTGAAAGTTATTATGTAAAACACACATCGCACGCCGTGTTGTCATCTATAATGTAATTTACGAAATGTGAAGGTGCGCCATATCTCTTACCGACTTTACACTATATAATCTACCTATCGTTACTTATACTTGTGTCAGCGATTGGTTATCTGTTCTGCTTATTAAAATTGTTTCTTCCCTTATTCTGCAGACTCTATCGCACTAGCAGCCTTGTATGGCCATAGAAGTGCATCTTGGTGCAACTGCAGTTTCGCATGTATCAAGATATATTGGTATCACTGCAGCGTCGGCGCCCGGCCATGATAGACGCCTCTTATGCCATATCAAGCACTAGACACGAGGACAATGTACCTATAATCTTATAACCTACAGTAGCTATACACTTGGTTAATTCCTTAATAAAGAGAAGAAACCATAGTAAAAATTTCCTGTCCTTGTGAAATCTGGACTGGCGCAGTGGGGTCTTAGGTTCTGGATTTACGGAAGAAAAATGTACAATATGGATTATTTTATTATATTAACCTGTTAAACGGGGCATTCGTATACGCTGTATTATATCTTGACGTATTTATACGTCCCGCTCGGTTAACAGGTTAATAATTAATAATTAATATTATATTAATATATTAATTTCCAACGTGTATAGCGAAATACGTTATCGTTATTAACTTTGATCCAGACAAATCTTTAAAGGACTGTCCTTTCGCAAGACAAAAGTCTGCCACGAGATATGCGTTTTCATCTTATTAATAAAACGAGAACGATGTATTATTTACAGTAGAGTCTCGTTAAGTGCGCGAACGGAAACTGTGGGAGTAGAAAATTTTCTGAAATGCGTATACATAATGGCTGTCTGCTCAAGTACTATGAAAATTGGTTAGCCGAGTGCTATACTCGGTTGGCTAGGACCAACACGTGTCCTTAGTAGAAATTTACTTTTGCACATCCAAGACCTTTCACGTTTCTTGGTCGAGCACAAATGGGCGTGCAATACTAAACTCTGGGCTCTAATACTAGTAATCAGAATAGAGAGCAGTGTTTAAGTTTCTCATCGCACGCGTGAATAGCGGCCATGTTTTTTAATAAGGAACAGAATGGTATATGTTACATTCAATTTATTTAAAGTTAAAATATCAAAAACTTGTGTAAACAAAAAAAAAATGCGAAAAAAAGAACAAAAATTACTCTTTTCACGGAAAATAACATATTTTATTAAACAAATTAAGCAATCTTCAAAATTCAAAGAAAATTTGAAAGAGGACACATTGGACTTTGGGAGGATGTAAATCGTTTTTGCTTTCTTTCGAAAAAGTATAATTATTTGAGCACATGAAAATGAGAAAGTATCAAAAATTGAAGGATGACGAAAGTCAATGAAAAAATAGTTAAACAAATTTGTTTAAGTGCATAAAAAATATTTTTTATCCAAAGTTCTAAGATGTACAAGTACAATTATAAATGAGTACCATTGACGACTAAACAATAGCATTTACCACATTAGGTATTCACTTTTCTCTCAAATAACGTAGGACAAAAAAGCGCATCTCGTTAGTTTTTTATCTGGAGCTGGTCCCGCTGTTGTTGCTGGTTCAACTTGAAGAATAGACCTAATCGATAGGTTCAAATCCCGGTAAAAGTTTTTTATTGCAATCCTAACGCAAAGTTAGGGCTCAATGATTCCCTTTATGAGAGCTTTCAAGAAGTCTCTCGTCACGAGGTTCTAGTGTTTTTTTGCTAATTTAATTGCACTAAAACAAGAAATAATACATTAAACACAATATTATTGTTTACTCTTCTGACCCATTAAGAAGTTTCTTTTTTTTATTGCGGATCATGAAATAACCAAAATTATTCCATAATTATATTCCTATGCCTCATAACCTTTGAATTATGCGATTACATCTAAAATCCAGTAACTTTATTAAAAAAAAAAAAAGTAAAATTTACTTGCCGACAATATTTCCAAACACTATTGATAGAATCTGGTAATGCGTTACCCCAGACGAATTTCGTTCCAGCACTACTCACTACACAGCGACAAACTAACGTTACGACCGATCAAAGTCTACTGCCAGGTGTAATAAAAATGAATTATGCTCAGGATGCCGAGCTGAAAATGCCATTGGTTAGTTCAGGAACAACAGGTAACTAAAAGTTCGTCTGAGGTAACGCGTTACCTCTCCCTATTAGTGTAGAGTTTAATAATATCGTGCGCAAGGCATAACTAGCTGCTTCCCTACTTCATCCACTACTCGTATAGATTTATATCAAGAATACAATCCTAAGGTAGAGAGATCCATGTTAACGCAGTAGGCCGTTGACACCGATACCTTATCATCCAGGTTCCGTTCTAGCCTACTGATAAGGTGGACCCCTGTATACTCGCACCATGTGTGCACACGATGCAGGCCTGACTGCATGGACAACGAAAATATCAGTTTGCACAGTGTGCATTCCCCTTTACTGACTTTCGTATCAGCTCGTAAAGCTATGGAGTTACAAGCAATAAGAATAACAACAATAAATCATGATAGGTGCTTTCAAAGACAGCTTAAATACAAAGTAAGTTTCTCTGTCTAGAGCAGCTTGAGCGCTGCATCTAAAAAGACCGACACTGTCATTTTTAGTAGTCAGTAATCGCGACGTCTAGACTTTCTTTATTCGACAATCTGCTTTTTTGGGGTAAGTATAGAAATTCTATGGCCGAAGGGTGTACTGCCCCTACATGACAAGCTGTGGGTTTGGTCTTCTCGTGCACGAGGCAAGGCTTGGATACCAAAGGCGTGTATAGATGCTCGCTTTGTAGGTAGATGGGAAGAAAGAAAGCTGATTGGACGAAAATTAGAGGTTGGGAAAAAGACGACTGACACGTCATCATTGCAACCCTGTAGGATTGTAGGTACACGCGCGACCACCCACAGTTCCTAACTATCAGTTAACTATGTGAAACAGACTTTACGGGTTTCTTTCGCGAAAAAAAAAAGAAGTGGATGAGGTGGCCTATCCAGTGTAAAGAAGTTACGGTTACTGAAGATACAGGTATTACTGACATCGTCAAACGTGAAACAAAGGAAATTTATACGTTACGTAGATATCTATAGGATTGTTCAGAAATATTCTATCGCCTGATAGTGGTTCTACCATATAGATATTAAACGGACGGTCTAATTTCAGTTGGTACAGTACTTTTGAATAATCCTGTATGTACCACAAGTGTTTGACGTTACGCGTTCGCGACTCAGCGACAGTGTCTGATAATACAGCTATATTAGTGGATTTCTTGTCGCGGGATATCTTACTTTTCGGAAAAGCATCCATGGCAATCAGATGTATTTAGACGTGTGCGCGTGTGTTTCTCTGATTACGATGGGATGACTGTCAAGCAGGCTAACGTAAAAAAAAACAGCTATTACGTCATGCGATTGTATTATGCATTTGCAGCTTCCAGATCTGAGATATAAAGAAACAATGACGAAGGCAGAACGTGGCCGATTGTCGTTGTCATTTGAATTCGACGGCTAAAGGTATAATTTTAATCGTCAGACTCCGTTAAACTGCAATTATGCGTCTAAGATAGAGGATGACCTAATACTGTTATTGAACATTGTACTCTGGGTTGCATACAAGATACAAGGTCACTAATACCTTATTGCCATACGCTGCGTAACGGCGTATACGGCAGGTAAAGTCTGCGCACATCACATGATTCTTGCCAAACCTTCCTCAGAGAAATTGTTGAAAAAAGTGTGCAATCGATTTTTCGTTCTCAAAGAATATCTACATGTATATTGTTTACGGGGCATTGGCGGGAAATTCAAAAACTGTTTACATCACAATCTGAAAACTTAACGGTTCGAATGGAGTTTATACGTAGTAGCGGATTAAGAGTCTCTAAAAATTAAGGTGAACGTAATAATTTTTTAGTAAAAACAGCGCGAAAGTATACATACGTGGAATTAAAGGGGAAGGGGTTACGTAATAATGTCATAAAAGGCTTCTTCGTGATCTTCTTCAAGATTCAAACTCGATCTGTTCAAAAGAGCCCAGTTTCTGACGGTGTACGATGCTTCAAAACAGGCTATAAAAAAAGCGGAATATACGGCCCTGGTATCCCGGTATATCCGAGTGCTTCAGAGCATTTCTTTTGTCTCATATATTATTTTCTATTACTTTTTCATCCTGTCTGTTATTTTGTTTTATTCTTATCCCTACCAAGAGGGCACCACTTTGAGATGCTGTGGTCTAGCTCTATGAGTTTGCTGTGTTACGGGCATACTCGCCGATAACGGTACAGTTAAGGAGTCTCTGAGCCTAGTCGGAAATCGAACGGACAAACCGCAACAACGCTTTTACAATTTGCGCTTAACAATGCTATTAACAGAGTTTCGAAGTCGTTGATTTATAAAAAGAAAATCGTCAAACATGGATGTAGTAGGGTAACAAAAATTGCTGAATGTTAATATAACGATTGAAAAAAAAGTCACTGAAAATATTCCTAGTCATTTTCAATAATGATTTATCAACCTATCGAAGACTCTTCTTGACCGCTTTTCCACTATAACTTGGATCATTTCTTTTTACAACGGTGTAACCCCTGACATAGCAATCTTTGCACGCAATTGAACGATCATAATATGTCATATGTCAAACGTATATTGGTTCTGCTATAATATAATGTATATATAATAGTGTAACTGATGGTCTTTCTCTATAGAGAAAGAATACTCGTAGCAAAATATCGCATTGCCAACGCTTTTATGCAAAAGTTAATGCTTGGTAAATCAATGGAAATAAATGGAAAACCATTTATTACTTTAGTATAGTACAATATCCGGGTATTGCTGAGACTTCGAGTGACTTCAAGATATATTCTTTTTTTTTTCCATGACTGTACCTCAAAGGCTTTTACACACAATCCTCAATATAATTATCTGGATTATATTAAAAGCAGTCATAAGATATTAGATAATTGATTGATCTTTGCTCTATAGAAGTTAAGAATTCTAAGACGCCAATAAAGTCTCCATCTCGTACCTTTAAAGGAAGCAATAATGATACAAAACGAGATAAAAAGATTTCCGCAATGTCCCTGAATGCTAAATAGGTATACCAAGACGATGCAAGAATGACTTTGTTATTGTCGCAGAAGTCTGGTTATAAAAAAAAGTGACGAATAAAGTCATGAAAGAATCATGCAGTAATGTTAAAACTACACTGGTCAAGAAATTCTGTAAAACAAGAAGACCCGTATATACGGTGACCGTGAAAAATTCAAATAATCATCAAACTAAGATTGATCGTATGACCTCGGCAGTCTAGTCATAGAGAAACTACGTAGGTTTAAAGTAATGCATTTTATAAGTCGCATTAATTGCATACAAGTTGCGTAGCGCAATGCAACTTTTTCGTGATAACTCTGATCCTGGGCCTTGTAAACAGATTCTCTTGTCTTCATCTTCAAGTGCAAAGTGGTACAAAATATCACTAGTTGCACTTGTCACTGATAAGATAATAAAAATCACGACTATGTAATCCTTCGCAGTAGAGGATCAGCGACGAGAGGACAAATGTATTGTTTTCAAGAGACGAAAGATATATAAGCAATTAAAAAAAATGTAGAAAAAAATACAAGCCGTCGATGAGAAAAACAGCTTACAATGTCAACATGCGATTAGTTGCTTATCCCATTTGAATTACGCAATCGGCCATTTTTAACATTGCAATATCCCGGATTATCCGATTGCGCCGTGAATAACGTTGACTGAGGACAAAAAAGTTGTTATGCCGACAGCATCGTCTCGAGACGAAATCGTCGGCACGATTGGTCGCTGCACCTGCGGCAGGTGCAGCTGGTAAAAAACAAAATTAAAAAATGTAAAAACCACAGGAAATAAATACCAATGAGAGTGGGAAATATTCTTGCAGTTTTCGTGATATATCTATAATAATAATATTCTTTACAAAATTGCATGCAGCTCAAGTCCACTGTTAACAGCAATGTATCAATGTAAGATTTTTTTTTAAATCAAACATGAAAAATAAATAAACTCATAATCAATGATTTTCCCGATAATTAATCGATCCGTCAGGAATTTTTCTCGCATCGTACAATATCACAGATCTTCGCATAAAATCCGATCGTATATACGTTTTATTAAATCTCTTGCGGTATTTTTATAGATTATTTATACTTTGCCAATGACCCACTTCGATGGAATTTATCGACAACACATGCCTCGAACGTTCGTTACCGTATATACGTGTGAAGGAAGAGTGTGGAGGTCTCGGTGGCCATGAAAATCAGTATAGAAGCAGTCTGCCGTTTTTTCTTCATTTTATATAAAATTTTCACGAATCGCAAATAATGGACGCATCCAGTATGAAACAAGGCTGCTCACGTAAATCGTATTTTTTTTTTAACACAAAAAGCCGTCAAGATTAACATTAAGGCTGGGACAGTGCTAACGCTGACGTTATTATCGCTAGCGTGCTTACCTCAATCACTCTCGTAAGGCTAAGAATAAATATCGTTCGTTAAAGCCCTTCTCGTATTTGCGTCACTGGCTTGACCTAGTCAATCCACGAATACATTTTTGCTCCCCGATCATTTATCGATACATCTCACAAAAAAAAACATTCAACTACTGTTACGACTACTGGACAAATTTAACATGAAAAACTTTAGGATGAGAATTTCACCCCCATCTGTACTCTTCTGGCTCATTTTAAAAGATCTTGAAACTTTACTGGAAAACAAAATTCGCAAATTCAGATCATTGCGCGACGGATCCAAATCAGTTTCGTAAGTGATGTGCATCGTTGATTGATTCGCCAAAGCTTCGTATCGATTTAATTCGTTACCGTCTGCGAATTCGAGCAGCCACGGTTTGCGCTTTCAGAAGTGACGCGAAATTCTTAAAGTGAGACAATTCTTTTTTTTCCCACTTTTTTTCTCATCTCGACTACAAACTTAATCACAGCCATTATCGCATCGAGACGTTCGCGTTGCTACGTGAAGTTGTCCCTCGTGTAATGTATATCTAAATAATAGATGTGACAACTAATTTATGCAGAGCCGTCTGCTGCTCAAATTGGGAGTATATATATGCGATAGAAAAAGAATGTAGGTCATCATGCACGCACTGTCCTATCACTATGTGCGTAGGTATCAACATTTTGGTAGGTTGTTTCCTTTATTATTTATCGTCAAATACATCCTCTCTATACTACGGAAATTCGCTGCCGGTTATATCTCCTCGTTATTTTATTTCTCGAAAGTTTCTTCTGAGCTGCTCTTGACGTAATCGCTGGCTTTAACTTTCATCACACTTAACACCTGTTGCGATCTAACGATTGACGGACTATTGGATTTTCGAAAATAGATTATAATTGCATCCGAGGATCTCTGCTAACTTTGCGCGATTATTAATACATTTCTATTGAGATAATACAAACACTTTTTTTTTTACGAAGGTATAATCCTTTCCAAAACGAAACATCCTTCGAGACTCCAGTTATTTCGATGATAGAGTGCTCGAGATCTTTTTTAACGAGATAAACCATTTTTTGTCTCGAATTAAAGATTTTTGGTGGTCTGAGACTCTTGGATGAAAGGGCACAGGGAGGATTGGGCGGCGGACGCGCCGTCTTTAAATCCGTTTTTTGTTAGTGTTACCTTTATTTTGTTCTCTTACTTTCCCCTCGTAAAGTTGTTTATAATAAAGGGAAAAGGACAGGGGACCTCGGATTTGAGTTTTAGTTTGTGTTTTGATCTCCACCTGTGAGGTTGACTCGTGACTTGTGCGCGGGTGGGAAATCCTCACCGCCAGGCCTGACGTCCCAACCGGACCAGCTGTTTCCATGATCCGCAGCAAAGGTAAGTGCTCAATGTATTCACGCGGCGTTAATACGTGCCAAAGTTATATCTACGGTGTTGGATGCCAAATACGCATACTCGCAACGTTACATTAGCTGATCTCTCGTACTCATCGACGTGCAAGGTATCTCTCAACCAATCGACTTGCACGGTATCTCTACACGTTCAAATCAATTCCGCTCTGACTGCATGAATTCTTAGGGATCTTTCAAGACGTGCAGTCTCTCCGTTACGTTTGCACGGTATCACGAACCCCTCACAACACCTCTCTTAGCGACGTGTAAGGTATCTATCAGTCTGTCAGGTGTAGTTTTACTGTCCCTGTTCACCGTCCGCCGAGTGGAAAGGGTCCCCATCCCGATGCGTCATGTTCAAACAGAGACGATCTTTTTTTTGTTTTTCTTAAAAAAACTTTTGAAAATCTTTCGTGGCACGGCTGAGTCCCAATACTAAGATTGACAATAGTGACCCTGACCTTGTTGGTTCAATGGATTAATCTAGTTAATAATCTTGCGCTTATATTTAATAAGAACCAAAGAAAAATCTCAATTTTCATTCGACTTCCCGTTCGATCCCACGACTATTTTTTTCCCCAGGATATTCTATGGATGTGTATATATATATCCATGTGAATTTTGCAAATTTTTTCTGGGTATGAAATTGAAATTCAAGTGAATTTTACAAATATCTTTCAAGCATATAGTTCACTGTGATGAATAGCAAGCGTGGGATACACAATTAATACATCGCTCACAATTTGGAAATTTTCCAACATGGCCCACCCCACGTGACACATCTGATGAACGTTAAATTATCGGTGGTTATATGTTGCCAGAATCCGTAATAACGATTTACATATATACTATATTTATATATCAAACATATGTAATCCACATATTTCATATAATTGAAACATGATGACGAGTATACAGTACTAAATAAACTACAACGTTCAGGGACTAGTTAGATAATAGGTATATATGATGTCTATATATGCTATATAGACATCAAATATACACAGGTATTATGAAGTGTGTGAACGTGAAGCCGTTCTGGGTCTGGCGCATGACAAAAGGTTTTGCCAAAAGACATCTTTATATATTATCGATTCTGTGATTTGGATTCGTCGCCATTAGCAAATGAGGAAATCAAGACCTACCAACCCCGTGGATGTGCCGTATGAAAGTCAAATGTTCGCGCTGTACATGTAGACCGGAAAATTTTTAATCCGCTGTATGGAGAGTCCGCTCGGCAGGTTCTTCCTCTCTTTCTTTTCAAGTAAATTAGTAAACATGACACGTCACTTTGACAGACACAAAATATCAAAATATTTGTCAAGCAATAATCTCTTGCATGATGCAGCATGTGACTCGTAACAGGGCATTTGGGGCCGTTTGTAAAATAAGTCTATATCCTCCCCTAGCAGACTTTTTTTTTGGCAAGTCCACAGCCAGTCGAGGTTTAGCAAGGGAGAGAGGATGTAGCGAATCTGTCGAGCGAAATAGATTTTATAATAGCAAATTTCAAGATATATAGAAACAACAGATACACCACATATCGTAACGTTGGCTTATGGAACAATTCCGTATTGCAAACTCGCCTTGTGAAACTATTTATGGTTTACCAGGAATCCATTAGCACCATAGATAACTGACATCTCGTTCCATGCTATTTATTTTATTAGCTTTCAGTCGTACATAGTACTGTAGCGACTAAAATGGTTTATCTTGTAACTCTGTATACGAGTTCTGAAAACGTACCTTATTCGTATAACGTGCCGTTTTCGCCCTGTTGTCTTTTAACCCGATGACTGTGTATGACGGCTATAGCCACAGAAAATGATGTGGCCAAGAGTTTGTATGGCGGCTGTAGGCGCAACGTAGACAAAAATAATAAAAACTTTTTCAATTTTCATGAAATTTAGTACCCTCAGGTTTTTAGAGTCTCCGAATCTACGTTGCGCCTATAGCCGTCATACACAGTCAACGGGTTAAGAAGTTCATACATACTATATCTAATGGCTACTTGTTTATTATAATTTGCTAAAATTTAATTCCTAATATTGCTATTCAAAATGTACTGACGGATCTCTCTTTGAGTCTCGTGACGTAATTTCCCTGGTATATGACTGTGTATGATTTACTATCTTCGTAAATCTGCACGTGATTCACCGTGAACTATGTAGATAAATACAAAGTACAACCATACTTTCACTAGTGGGATGTTTGGGGAATTTTATATGGATCATGCAAAATAATCAATCACTGATCCATCCAGCATTAACATATTTTTACATATACCGTATACGTATATATCTAACCACACCAATTAAAGTCTATCACGCTCATTGACATTCAGCTTATCTATTGTACATGTAGGTGCACGTATAAACATATACAGTAAGCAAGTCTACGCCAAATAACAATTTTATTATCCTTCGTTTCCTCCTCTCTCCCTCTCTTGCACACCCACTGTCCCCGCCGCCACCGCCCTCGCCAATCCCGTTCACCAACTCCTTTCGTTTGGCAAACTTCGTTCTTACCGGATTGCGTGCAAGCTTCTCGAGGTCAGTTAGCTGACATATAGAATTTACGATGTTCCACTGAGAAGAAATCAACATGGCGAATGACAAATATAACAAAGAAATTTCGTCAAATGACGACTCAGTTTCTACGAATAAGATTTTCAGATTGATTTTGCCGTGCACGCGTCTTGTATTCTTATAAGGGTGAATAAAGAGTGAATGCAAATTGCGTCGAGTCGTATCTTCTACGTCATTAAAATACGTATTCTAAATTGAACGGCGATGTTTTACCTTCAGAAAAAAAAAATGAAGTACCAGATCGATTTACATATAGGTATAATAAGGGGTATGTGATATACGTATGTGATATACCTTGAAAAAAATATTTTCCAAGGTGAAAACTGTCCCCCTGATATTCCGTACTTAAATAACGATTAGACCACTTTCACTTTCTTCGACTGATTTTTATGTTCAAAACTCTTTATTTTATTCTCTGCAATCTCATCGTGAATATGTGTTTCGACTTTCATACCGTATTAACCTGGAGAAAAGCTGAATAAATATAATCGCGACGAGGAACTGTGCCCCGAGTTGCACCCGCAACAGAGCCCGGCGGCACGATATCTTAAGAGTGAACCCAAGTGAGCGGGAAAATATAAAACAGATGAGGGATATATAGATGATATATACATATATACACATCCAGATAAAGCAAGCTTATAGTTTGACAGAAAGTAAGGACTTCCTTTTTACTACGATATTTTATGTCTCTATAGCGATTTCGAATGCTCTGTGCATGACAAGAAAGAAAAACGTTTCTAGAAATAAAGTGGAAGAAAAGCAATGTCCAGAACACATTCGGACTGTCTAAGTGAGAAAAACTTATCTTGAAGACGAGGACTCATGATAATGTGGTAGACAGGCACCTGCTCCAATACGTCACAGGTGTCGACATTGCATACACATATAACAAACCTACAGGATGACCTGACATTGTTACGCAAATCCAATTAAATCTTGGAAGAGTGCCAAGTCCGTTATAAATATTCACTCACACGACAAAAAGAGATAAGCAGTGGCTACTGGTATGGTTAGCAGAGAGTGCCAGGTAGTATGAAAGATGAGCAAACGATTAGCACGGAATAGTACTGATTATTTAAAAGACAATAACCATTATGGTGGATTCTTAATGAGTTGCTTAGTGGCGAACATGTTGCTGGAAAATGGAACTCGCTGCTAACCAAACTAGCAACCATTACTGTACTCTTTTCTCAGTGCGCACATACATGTTCACCGCGATGAACATGTGCTATGTACATACACAGCGTTATTCAGTGCAAACGCATCAATTGAAGTTGATTCTATTATGGAAATCGAATAAAGAGGCTAACTTCAGGTGATGGGTTTGACCTGAATAATTGTATACGTACATTTATATATGAGATGATTCAGAACTGAGGCTGTGTTATAAACATGCTATATATATATATATATATATATATATATAACGCTAATTTTGTATGTCTATAACACCCACGGCCTGCCCAAATTCACGGTTCCTGGTTTTTTTCTGTATATCCCCTGACGTTACAGGAAAGTGCTGCTGGAGTTCCATCAATATAAATTAACCTGCAAGATGATCTCCGATAGTTATAGGAAATATGCGGCAAAACACAACATATGATTATTTAAACCGTTCTGCTTATTGCTAATGATTTCCGATTGTACAAGAAAAATTTCAATGTGTAGAATGGACTCCGTCAATGGCATAATCTCCTCCAGTCACAGAGTCTCCTACCATATTCCCAATTAGAAAATGCTGTCGATCGAATTCAGTCTACGATGTACTTCTGGACGGTGGAGCGCGACCCTTACTAGTTGCAAAATTGTACTACTACCTAGTACAGGCTGTGACAAACCGATTTCTCTCATTGACCGAGAACAACTGTACCGGAGTGCGTTCACAGTGGTCACAGGATTCCGCGAATTTCATATGATTAAAATCTCTTATCTATCTAAAAAAGAAAATCAGTTAATTGGCTATAACGCTGATCCGGGGCACGCAAAAGAGGATGGATGAAGTATCACCACTACCGCACGGTATTTACCATTCCAGTAGCTCTGCAGAACAGAAGGTCATGATCGGGGAAGCAGGTGCACAGTATAACCTCATAAAAATTCTGTATCCTCGCCCGGTAGACAAACTCCACCTATCCTTTTGCCTCACGTAGAGTCCATACCAGTCAAGTGTATTCGTTACTCATAAATCCGCATACTTTGGATCCTCCATCATGAACATAAACACAGCATAAAAACTACCCGGTTTTCGAATTCCTATCCACACCTGATGTACCAGAGAGAATAATTTCAATTCGCCGAAATCACCTTAAGCAATTTCCAAATTTCGGTACATACTCAGAAACTGAATATTTTAAAAGCCCTTTTTAAACTGTACATTTGACCACTCGGAGTCAGGACAGATATAGTACCTGCAATTCTAGAGAATGACTTCCTCTATAGAAATTGCGAATGGATTGAAAAACTGTAGATAGGCTGATACCAAGGGACAGAAAGTGAAATGAGGATAAGGTAGATGAAGTCAAGGAATAGCTGGCAAATACTGTATTGATTGTGCTTGGTTACGTTAATAAGTCAAAGGGCTAGCGAACCCGCTGGTCGTTGGTAAATATATCGAGAAGTTGGCTAACCCTGGCTGACGTTTCGATGTTATATTTAAACTGCGTGAGAACTCAACTGGCAAATGGATCGTAACGGCCTTGAACCTAACAGTTTGTGATGTTCACGTAACAGTAACAAGGACTAGTCATGTGTTTGGATATGTTGAACTTGGGCACCCTGCTATTTCACCGGGTGACACCTTGTGATATTAGAGCTTAAAGTTGGAATTTCATGGGGATACCGTTGGCTTTGGTTGTAGTCTTGTATACCCCACTTGGAGTGAATTTTACAATAAATAGAATTAGTTGCTCGTACTTTACGTTATAACTTTCATAAAAATAGAATGTCCAATTACCTTAATACAGCGAAGACTCTTTTAACCATGAAATTTATAGTCTAATAATACCGGTGGGATGCTTTCAATTACAATATAAACGATTTATTTCGTTTCTTTGCATCTAATCCTTACTTCCCATTTGTAATATGGTCCATGTATGGGAAGGAATGAGGTTTCAGTTTTCAGTACAATAAAATATAAAATCTCAGCACTAACTCCTTATGTTTTCAATGCAATACAATTTCGAGTTTCGACGACTTCAGAATGTCTTCTGAAAATGTACGTTGACCAAGAGTTTTGCCACCCAACACCCAAGTGACTTACGCGCGGAGAAGAGCTGGACGTATGGCTAGTGCCATCTAGCGAGTCAGATACGGTCGGTAAAGCAGATGCAGTTCTAAGAAAATAACTCTTTTACTGACAGAGAAGCCCAGAGCAATGACCCCGTTGTTGAGGAGCGCCTGACCTATATTATATACATACTGACTATGTACGTATATATATATATATAACAAGTACATACATAGATAGATCCCTCCTATGTAATAGACCTGCGCACTCATCGATGTTTGGCCCCTCTCGATGTACAAGCTTAATGTACGTGCGTGGCTGCATTTATGCGTAGAAAAGAAAAAAATTGTATACGTGGTATATGCCAACGTGAGACGCAAACACAGTAGCTATTATGTGGAACGAAGGGTGACACCCCCTTCCCCCCCCCTCCACCGCCGCTCCGCTCTATCGAAAATATCCGAACTTCTTATCGAACCATTCAAAAATGCATATCCTTATTATATTTCGATTCAATGTCTTGTTAAGATTAAAAGCCAAACACTATCGTATTGTCGATCTTCGCGATTCGGTCAAATCGACCTTCACTTTCGACACACCGATCGATCTAAAGACATTCTAACCTTCACGCAGTGTTGCCAGATGTCGGATTTTGTCCCACATGTGAGATTTTTCTTGCGCATGTGCAGTGGATGATCCCACTATCTGCATTTGAATGCGGAAGGAAGAAAACCGATTGAAGTAGTAGCTCAGAAATAGAAAATATTTCTTTAGCATTAAAATATCTTGATTTTAGTGCATTTCTTCAAAATTCATTAACTTTCAGTCTGATGAAATGCTTGATTTGCTGTTTAAAGCACTGAACGTGGAAATAGTATATAGTAAAGAATGCCGAAAATCATAATGTTACATGTAACGTGCATGTTACTCGTAATGTCAAACATTACATTTCCTGGAATTCTATAAGCAAATATTTAATAGCTAAAATTAATTTAGAATTTAAGTATTTTAAACTTCTAGCGTAAAAGACTTTTCTTTTCCACGTGAGGGATTTTCTAAGTACTTTATACACATGCGCGTCAAGGTGTGCGACACAGTTACCCCCACTATTTGGCAACACTGCCTCCACGGAGAAGATTCCTAGGCTTTCTCTGGATAACTTGCTCGAGTATAATAAACCGTTACACCACAGTAAGATATTTAAGGAAAACAAACGTGACTCTTTACGATTGGATACGCTTTAATGGTTGTTTTTGAAGTACGTAGTATCGTTAGTTACTATTACTGAATAGTACATTGAGAAATGAAAGAAAAAAAAAGATGTTACAAATTTACGATAATGTTATGGTATAGTTATATCGTTAGACATTATAGATATTGTTTGGAAACTTGTAGTAGGTATAATCAGACTGACTTAGATAAAACTCTTTGGCACTGCCTAGTATAGTGTCCACAGTGTAAATATAGACGTTCTTTCTTTCAACATCCGTATGAAAAATGAGCATTACTTGATTATCGAAATTATCAAGTGCCTTAAAGAGTGCGACTAAGAGGAGCGTGGTATTATAATGTCATGATATTGCTAAAAATCAAGTACAGCTTGCCGGTTATTCAAAATTTAATGCCGTGTGTTCGGAAAAATTTTAATTCACTGAAATCCTGTTCGTTGCTGTATCATTTTAATATATGGAACTTTAAATGAGTATTAGTATCTCAATGGATAGAGCGCCTCGCTGGACTATGATCTCTAATCGAAAACGGTGACTCCTCAGTGTATTCAGATCTCAAGTTTGAACTGATTTTTTCCATTGCTTTAATAATTATTAATTCCCCTTAAAATACGATGAATGCGTATGAATACGTTACACCGCTCATAAATCTTACAGTTTTTGTATGAGTCCTAGCAAGTGTCTTAGACCATTCCCATCATGACAACCAACAAATTGGTTGATCCAATCTGAAGAAGCCATCGTCAATAAAACGTCCATCACTCTAGTGTCCCATTCTTTTCGGTTCGATAGTGCAGCCCATGAAGAGTCTCACAGAATCCGAATAAATGTCGTAGCAATCGTACATGGTTTCAGTCATGTAACAGGATATCGTAAATGCAAAAAGGCAACGTAGCTACATGCATATTCATCATGACATTGTATAAATTTGAATTCATCGAGTAACATAGAGATACATTCACGGCGTTTATCGGAAAGGATTTCAAAGTACGTGCCGCGGCATGAAAGGAGCTCAGATTTCACCATTAAAAAATTAAATTAAATTAAAAAGGAGAGGAGCAATATCGAAGTACAGATTTATCAAATGTAATTAAGATTCGAATGCGTATGTCATATGTACCAGCATTAGAAATACTGATGAATTTCGGAAAATAAGTGAATTACTCCCGGTTGGCGTGCGACAAGAGAAAAATCGAATCTCAGAAATGCCGAATAACCACGAATCACACAGTGAAAATAAAGAGATAGGGAGGAGCATGGTGGGAGCGATAAAGCGTGCGTGAGTGCGTGCAACTAACAATAAGAGAGAGAAAGATCGTGTATTTGAGCCAGTAAACGCGAGAGTGAGAGATAAAAAGAAACCCAAAGAAAAATGGAAAGAAGATATATCTATGAAGGGTGACGTAGTGACAAGGTAAAACGTAGGGCGGAGTGAAGATCAGAGGGAACAAACTAAAAGTCAATGTCCTGTAAATGACAACACAAAACGTAACTGATCATACGCATGTAGTTTTTCCAGCGTTACATATAACGAAAATAATCGTAAGAAATGCTATTCGTTTTAAGAGGATAACGGTGTCGATGGCAAAACTTCACGACTTTTGACATTTGGAGGGTGTGATTTGGCAAGTTACGTACCTGCCAGTGCTGCCAAAGGAACGGGGAACTGTACCTCGGGTAACAGTTTTTTATATTTCAAGGCCGCTGTGGGCTGATCCCTTTGTCATGAAGCACTGCACATCACACGCTGCCACTCAGGATTAACTTCTCACGTTGAACTTCGACGTGAAACACCTCAAAAACGCGGTATTCACACCTCGCACTCAGCATCGCAACGTAATTCCACCATGTTTCCTGTTGTTCCTGGGATGTTTCGAGAGTTAGAGTCACTGTTGACCCGATGTAGCGACGATCGACGCGACATCTTACAGAGGATACGCCCCGTCGCGTTTCAAGAAGTTTATCAACCTCAGCACAGATGGCGGTACTCAATATGACCTTGTATAAAATGATTAAAAATGTTTAAAAGCTATGATAATGGTTAAATTATTCGTATTTTTAAACGTCATGTAAGGATGTTTTTGTAGGGAATTTTGTCTTTATACATAATTATGTCACAGGTATAGAATTGTCTCAAACACGAATTCATTAAAAATACATTGAATTCATTGAAAAATACTTTAAATGTTAATTTTTGTTATTTGAATTATCCCATTTGATATTATCTTAATATTCTTATTTATTTCGATCTACCGTAGCTGTATACAGTGAATTAATTTCATTCAATTTTACGTACTTAGTAATGAATTATTGCGCTGTACTCGGCACCATCTTCTGGTCATTTTTATATCGTCGATAAAATAGAAAATTCAGTTTGTCGAATATCTACAGTGCAGCGTCAAGTACTGTTAAACTAAATAAAGACTTGTTTCGGTATTATTTCTACAGAGGGCGATATAAAAGTTTCACGTATAAGCATTGATATTTTATTACAATAAAAGTATGCAAATCTTTTCTATATTTATAATAAATCACTCTATTAATCGAAATTAATTACGTATCGCACAATATTACGATATATCACAGTATACTATATACGTAACTAAATATATTATATTTTGTGACATAGGAATGCCGTAATTGTTTTGCGCCTGCACAATAGCAACCGACACACATACATTTATTAATTCGTCGATCGGATAAACTTTCCGGTGCTTGAAGATTGTTATTCTCAAATCAAGTCAAACATGACTAATTTTCTATATTTGCTAAAAGCATATGTTTTCAGAAATCATTACGTTTATTACAAAATTACGTAATATCAAAGCATCAGCAAGTATTCGTTCGCATCTCTTCAAATCGAAAGTCGATTATTTCTTTTCTGGAGACTGTAGGAAAGAAAAAAGAATAATATCGTATCACCGTCGGAAACTTAATTATGGAGGATAAAGGAATAAAATGAATCCATCGGAAAATCCTCTTATCTTACTTCCAGTCCGCTCTCTCCAGTTTCTTCAACTATTCGATTCTCATAAATGTCCCGAGGGGAACGCATGCATTTTCGGCTCAAGATTTTCCATAAAAAGTGCCTTATAGCGTAAAGATCGACGTTACTCTTTAAGTAATCGACAATACCAATATGAAATATTAAAATAATTATTTATCAAATTACTTATACATCTAACACGAATAATAAGAACTATACACTACAACTCGACAAATAATTCTATACCGACACATATGTATCTGTAGATAAATGAAATAGTAATCTATGCGTACGACTCCTGATCGTAGTAAGGTATAACCAGATTGGAACATGTCCTTCGTACAGCGAGTTCTAATTTAGTCGGCATATGCCAGTATAGATTTATCGTTTTTTTCTCTGTTTCGATTTCCGATTGGTCGTTCATACGGCAGGCCTCCGTAACGTGATATTGTAGCAATCTTATTAGCATTGTTAATAATTACTACGATAAAAAACCCTCGTGTAAATCGTCATTCGTATATCTGTCGTATTGATATGAATCGAGTGCGTTGTCGCCCCGTTTATAATATAATCCTCGTGATCACCGAGTGATATTCATTCTTCATCATTGCGCATTCGAGTATTGGAAAAATACCTTATGGCCGGTTTCTTCAGTTTCCAAAAACTTTATTCGGAAGACATCCATTATTACCTCAAAACGAATACTACGTATTTCCACCGAGTCATAAAGTTTCGCGCTAATATCAGCATCGCTAATTTAATCAACAACGCAAGAAATTCCGAAACAAAGAGTTAGGCGTGAAAAAAATACTTAATATTCTTCACCGAGCAAACGATGCCTATTGTTCGAACCATTAGTAGAAGTTAACCGTCATTATCATCTGAATTGCCAAGCGAAAATTATACGAAAGAAGAATGATGTCTTTTAAAAGAAATTCTTAAGACGTAAACTTCTACCTGTTTAAGGGTCAGCAATTCTGTATATTATTAATTTTCATAAATTTTGCAGTCTAAGGGTGAACATTGGACAATGAAAAATGAGACGCCAATGCTATTCATAAATAAATCCTTGATCCTACGCCCTTGAGTTGAACCACGTTAAAAGCAGTAGATATGTGCCAGTCACGTGACCAGCCAGTTAACCACGTCGGTAAAAAGGGGTTCAAATGAATGGTGGAAATATTGTACAAGAGAACACTAGACGTTAAGTAGTACCTACTACATACTAAGGGTAGCTGAGAATGTGGATAGAAAAAAAAATATCTAAAATAAAGGGGGTGCCAAAATCCTTGAGCGACGAGACTTCATTCCTGGCAATAAAAAAAAAAAAGACGAAATTGTATTTCTGCCATATCTAAAAAAAAAAAAGCTTCCAGGGAGATTACTGTATAATATAAAGCTAAAAAAAACATCAGAAATTTTAACTGCAAAATTTACTTTCGCGTCACGTTCTAGAATTTCATGAAACAGTTTTTATTGAGATGAGATGAGAAAAAATATCTTGCTATAAATAACATCCAGCTCCGTGGCTAAAAATAGAGCTGAACAAGTGGCCATAATTTACTAACGTGCTTCACCACCTTTGCGCCATCGTGGTTGTGACGTCATCCATGATGGATATTGTTAAAACCATAATCCTGTTCTTCGGCCGAGTCTCTAAAAGTAAAAGAAGAAAAGCGAAATCACTGGTAATCTGGTAGTTTGAGTGAAAGGGGGGGTCAATCAAAAAGTAATCCTATAGCCATTAATGAATATAATAACGATACTTAAATTAATAATACAGCATTTGTTTAATGCTCAGTTATTTGACTTGATCTTTATAAGTAAGCAGTATTATGAATACATTTACACTCCTTTAATGAGACCTTATTGCAATGATTGACCGCTCTCCACGTATGCAGTTTTTATCACAGCCAATAGCTATGTCATCGATCTTACTTAGATTCATCAATAAAGTACGTTATACGTAGAAACTGAAATACCCAAACTAGTTCTATGACATTAAATACCGATAAGATAAATAAAAATCATGAATCATATTCGATTCCGATGGTATTTAGATCAATGATATCAAACTCATTTACATAGCCAATTACATATGTATACGGTAATTATGAAATTTTGCTGTACTTAATGCGAATTCGCACTTATGCTTCACGTTACTGTTCTCAGCCGCGCATATATCTGCTTTACTACGCAGAATCGACAAATCTTAATGACATGTAGATCGCGAGCGTTAGGTGTGGTGAAATGATACGAAGGAGGTATTCCGCAAGTTAGCATACTGTAACGATAGATAAAAATCTAACCTTGTTATGGAGGTGTGGTCCGGCGTAATAGAATTTTTATGCTGACTGCTTCGTTGGCTTTGCGACTATAATGACAAACTATCAGTCAGCTCTTTAACGACAGAGCGTTCGATACTTGACACTGTGTATCGGTATGATCATTGTACCGATCTGCCAAGACGAATGTACATGAAAGAATGAATGATAATGTAAACCGACAAAAGACAATGATTGCTTGAAGCAACCTATGCGTAACGACGGTTTAACAGTTTCCGATTTAATAGGCATTCTTATGTATCGACCGAAAAGAAAATAGTTTTCAGAAATTGGAATGGATGTCGAACGATCACACTGTTAGCTGTATGTATACTAATGTAGTTATGCATTAGCAAGCTCGTAAAGAAATGTACGTACGAAACATGTCCATCGAAAACTTACATTGAGTAAGACAGATGGCGCAGACAAATTGCACATAAATTCGTTCACGTGGTAATTCGACTATAGTTATATTTGTCCTCACAGAGTGAATAGATAACATTTCGATTATTCTACAATAATAATAATAATAAAAGAGATAAAAATCAGGAAGCCATAAATTACAATCACACGTACAGAGTCATTCAGGACTATTGCACCGGCCAAAAATGGTGCATAGAAATGTATGAAATGAAGCGCTAACTTCAGGTGATTCAATGATTCTGAATGACCATGCTACTTTTTGCTACGATCACTCTAAATTCTAGAACATTGTAATTATATCATAAATCATGCGCACGCACGTGATATGAAGGTACAGGTAGACATTATGTATAAAAGTTCCTAACGAAAAAGCGTATTGGTCTTAAATCAACCTTGTGCAAACAGTCAAACATCAGCTGTCCTTTGTCCAGAGCGATTCGAGCTATCCGTTTAGGATTTTACAGATGAAATAACCTGTTGCAATTAGACTGTCCTTGTTCCATATTGTTAGACAATATATAAAAAAATAGATACCAGACCGCCACGTTGTCTCTAATAAAAAGTCAAGCACGCGTGTCACCATTAATTTAGGCCAAAGAAAAATTAGCGTGTTATGTTCATAAGCCATTAAACTTCGCACCTACATTACAGTAGTAATTGGCTGAATACCAAATCTTTCAGTTTCACGTTAATACACGACATTATCCAAGATGCCTCGTCCTACAGGGGGTATGACGTGAATTGCACCAGCCTCCTAGCCATTTAAGGGTATCTCAGCTAGCTGATCTGTTAATTAATAATTAATTAGACGAATGGACCAATTTACATAAGAACTTAGGTATATAGATCCTCCCACAGGTATATAGACACGAGAACGCATAGAGCTGCCGCATGTAAAGTTCCAGTAGTTCTAAGCAAGGTCGCCTCCTATCGTCTCTTAATGACGCGTCAACGACAATTATGTTAATTAAAATCAGATTAAGTCGAACATTTCTAGCACTGTTGAAAATCGCTAGATAACGCATGTAGAGTATCATATATATATTGTACAGTGAGGAGCAAAAATGGTACTCCAAAATACTATTGTAAATTAAGGCAATTACACTATAAACGGAAAAGCTATTTCTGCTCTCTAGTGTAAGATGCGAAATATATGTGTTCATACCGACGAAATTTCACGTCATAAGATGATTTTTATGATTTGTATCTACATATATAGCTACTTATACAGAATCATTCATAACAAACGAACCACCTGAAGTTAGACTGTCCATTTAATTTATATGCCAGAACCACCTTCGCGTGGTGCGTTTGTCATCAAAAATCTATACATACTTAAAAGCGATTACGCTAAATCGCGATTATCCATGTACTTCTAACATGATATATCCAGTAGCCGCGCGCCATTTTGAAATTCCACTGTTATCCCTCTCAATTAAACGATTAAAGTCTGAATATTGCCCAACGAGAAGAGATTAACGAGCCGAGTCCGTGCGATACTTGATTCTATGAATCTGTTAACAGTCGCATTTGATCAGGTATAATTAAATATTGATATTAAGAAATGCAATTGTTGATTTTGCAATAATCACTTCAAGACGTATGTCACAGAGACATTAACTAATTAAATACATTGTAATACAGTATAGATACATATCAATCAATAATTTTATCGATACAAAAAAATTTCTTTCCAACTTACTGTACTGAAAACAATGATCACTCCTTAATTAATAAATATCATTAATCCAGGGGTATCGAATACGTATGACACCTGAATGACGATCTCTTGCAACTGTATACTGAGTATACTGCTTTTACTGTGCTAATCTTACGCATCATAAATAAACGCCGATTTATTTGTGCTGACAGGATTCCTAGCATACTGGATACGTGATACCTAGGTAATTCATCCTGATTTTATACTCATTTGTCATAACATGACTGTATATATAGGACTCTGTATACAAACGTACAATCATACCTAATCAACTCACTAACTAAGAGAGGTTCATATAGATATATCGTATGTAATATTAGCAATGCCCTTACTCAAAGCCTGACAGTTTGTTAATATTATTGAAATATATGTATTACGAATTGGAACGTGAAGGGAAACAAGACTCTCACCGTATGTACAGATGTTGTATGCTCTCCAAGCCAAAATCAAGGTCTCCTGTTCTGCGTTATTTTATTGCTTTCACGCTTACTTGGCTTAAGTTAATATATGCTAGTGTGATATACATAGATATATTATATAGTATATATATATATATATATATATATATATATATATATATATAATTTAGTAGTATGTTTAATCTCCGATGCCAACAATCGATCTATGTCATCATTTGTGAATTGCATAGTACAGCATATATGTTTTTACATTACGCTATATTATATGATTATGCTATACGCATGACATTATGGGGTATGTGGAAGCTAATAATATTTAAAAAAAAGAACTGAACCTAAACTAACCTATTGAAAGACTAACGAGATCCACTGAAACTCCGAGTACTTAGACTTGGACAAAATTTGGAAAGTTCGGTGTGAACGTCGCTTTACCGTTCTCAAGGCATATGTTAAAATGGACATTTTCGAGTCAGGTTTTTTCAAGACTGTAGTCGAAATATAAATTCGCTTGAAAATTTGTTTTCAAAACATACTTGGGGTATGGATATAAGTATCGTATAGCTATAGATATAGCATGCATGGGTGACTATACTATACGTTGATATATGGTGCAATGAACGATTATAATAAACGATACTGTAACGTATATCGAAGTCAAAATGATTATCTATGTGAATTTATGCTGTTAGATTATAACAGGAATTATATTGCAATTGTAGTGATTACGAGACTGTAGATACAGTGGTACTTGTTGCACTACCGGCTCCTGGTTGCAGGTGCATTGCGAACAAAGAGATCGTGGTTCAGTGCGATGATTAATTGATCAGCGAACAGAATTCACTCAGGATCTTGTTTCAGTATTACCGTATAGATTAATATTTCTACACGTAATTAAAAAAAATGTAATTATTTAGTTTATTTTTTGTTTTCTTATCACGAATTTACGAAAATTCCGTTGGAAACTAGCGGAAGACTCTTCTACTGTATCCGAATGAGTCAGATTCTAAGAATCCATATTATTGTGACAGTACACGTACGCCAATTGATAAGTGCATCTAGTATGCAATTACGATCGATAAAGGTCATCAAATGTGCGATGATCTAAGAGCAACCGGATAGGTATTCATTTTTTTTATTCCGTCTAACACACAGCTATTTAATTGGTTTACATCATAGACCGTTCCTTCGACAATATTTTTCTACTCTTTTGCCTTCTACGTTTGTTCACAACACAAACATTGTTGTTGTTAATTAATCTCAATCCGGATTGGCACCGTTCGTTTTGTTTTAAATAATAAAAGAAATTTATCAACCGAGTATCCTCTTTATACGTGAAATTGTAATTCCTGAATTGTTTAAAAGCATCGGTAATTATTCCTGCGAATTCAAGGGATACTCAAAGTAATCATCGAGCAACGAGTCATATTTTTATGAGTTTGGTCAAATCAAATCGAGGATAATAAATGTGCAGGATATACATTCCCTGGCCGCCCTGGCGCGGATGTGGGCGTGGAGTGCGAGTCAAGGCCGCGTGTTCTAGAAAGCCGCCATCTTTTTATTTTGCGGTGGTGACTGCCAATTGCTATGCGATCGTTATCCAAAGAGAGTGCTTGTCGAATTTTTCCAAAAAATTCACCGAATCGTATTAGCATTGATAACTGTGATCGTAACGTCACAGTATTTTTTTATAAGGATCCAGTGACGTTTACGACCGTTAAAAAAAAATTAATACAAATAACGTACGTCACATACGGCACCATAATGTCGATAGATAAAGATTTGCTCTTAATTCTATATACGATTTTGCCTCCTATGGAACATGATTTTGGTCAGTCATCTTCCTGTCGATCACCGTTGCTTTTATTAACGTTCCACTCAGAAAAGGTCGCAAGTAGGAATTCAAAGAGGAATGTAAAAATCCTTCGGAACTTTTGAAAGTAATAGATTATTAGCCATCTCGGTGCAGAATAATAGGACGTTATTCTCTCAGTGCGTTACGTGATTGTAGCTATAAACTGAGCACTGTATATATACATATATTATGCATGTTCTACGTGACGAGAAATATCCGCGAAAACTCTCACGACCCTCAAGGTTCCAACCTTGTAGTTATTAGGTTCCATGTACTTGTCCAGTATTGTTAGTGCGATTTCGAGAGCACGCCGTTAAGTCATTATATTACTATATATCAGAGTCTTACAATTATAATAATTCGACTAATCACTCTTACTGTGACATAATATAGCTTAATCGTTCAACTGACTGGAACGGATCCTGCACTCATGACTGAATCGATAATTTTAAATATATCAAACAAAATTATAATATAAATGATGTTAATATTAAATAGTATATATTGATATATATCTGATCATGAATTTATCACTGTGCTATCCTATTTAGAAATCAGAAAATGTCTAGAATCATAATAAAACTTACGTAATCTCAGGTACCCATTGTTACTTAGTTCGGTAAGACGAGAAAAGAAATAATAAATTGCGAGCACGGGAAGCCAACGTGTCCAGTCATAGAGCGATGTCCTGCGTCCGTTATGTTTCACTGAGATAAGAGGGATCCTATTCAAAGGCAAAAACGTTTCCAAAACAAGCTCAATGTAAAGTCACGTAAAGATATTAGAAGGAGTATAGTAGACTTTTCGTCTATAAAAACAGAATGTCGTGATTAATCAATCGAGGCGTAACAAAATAAATACGTTTTTCTTTATGTAATTCAATGGGGACTGAAGACGTGTTGAACGAAGTCCATGAAGCCATTACGTACGATTCCCGAATCGATATCAATAAAACGACACAGAAGATTCAGCCAATCCATAGAAATGAGAAAATGGTATTTTTTTTTTAAATCGAATATAAAAAAATTCTGTCGCTCCTCATTGGCTTACGTAATACATTTTTTTTCTTTTCACTGAAATCATACAGTGTGAAATGTTTGAACCTGACTTAAAGGGGTCGGGGTCGTATATATACCGCGTGCAGTTTCACTTATGTGTTCTGCACATGCTTAGATAACGTTATAGGTAGACACTGCACTTATACGCTGCGCTACTATTTATGTTATATCTAGAGGGGACAGACTGACATCGGCAAGACTTTGTCTTGTCGGATTTTATGCGAATCGGTGTCTTGGCCAAAGGCCAATGGCGTTACTTGTTAGAAAACGAAAGTAGAGTCCAGTACAAAAGTGATTGACAATGCACTGCTTGTAAGATCTATACCGGTTTAATGTCAGCTTTGTGCAGTGTTACTTTTAACGTATACCATACTTCTCTTCTTTACTCTTGCGTGTCCATTTAACGGGTCTTCTCTTTGAGTTCTCATGGTGGTTTTTAAACAGGACGATAAGATCGGAAGAAAAGAGCAGCGATCTGCACTTGGAGTCCATGTATAGCGATGCATTCTGTTTGTCTTCTTATATATAGATATATTACACAAGTAATTAATAGCTGGAGTGGTATATAAATCGTATATGTTTCCTTGGTTTAATTAATTTTCATTCTCGGATACTTATTAAGGCAGATCTTTGCTAATTAACTATTTTCGTTCTTGCAATTTTTTTTACGGAGATTTAAGTATATTTGTGACTATTTTATCTTTGTTTTTTTTTTAACCAATGATTCATTTGATCTCAGATCAGTAACTGAATATGCCAGACAGTTGTGTGTATGTGTTTATGGAGACTGTGTTTTGAACTGTGACTGGAATTTTGTTGCTATTTTTTGTTGAAGCGATAGGGTTATTACCTTACCAGGAATGAATATAAAGCTTATAGATTCGATACCATCATTATACATGCTTATTATGAATTCTTATTAGGAATGTACTTTTTATTGCATTAGCTTAACCGTAATATGCAAAATACTGTAATTATTTTTCTGAAGTTCTAGCCGCGTAATGGCTTCCTTATTGTATGGAGTTCAGATAATTGTAACGTTCGAACAGAATTTTTTAAATGCCTCCAGAGTCAAGTTTCTACGGTGGGTGACGATTTTAATGCTCGTAACGTGAAATCGCTATGGAACTTATAAGTGAACTTTCAAAAAGATTTCTCGCATTGTTATTTACCTTCAATTTACGGTATTACATTATAGCGAGTAATTGCAAAAGTTACATTTTCTTCAATCTTAAGTAAACAATAAGTCATATCGATGCTATGATATATAGACGACATTTGATATTGACTTGAGAAATTAATAAGTGGGAATTTGAAGAGATGTTACAAAACGGTGTCACAAAAAGAACCGCGCAGTAAATCGATGACGTGGAAATTTTTTGCACGTGAGCTTAAACGGTATTCACAAAAGTGCAAATTCGTGACTTGAAGTAATTAAGCTTAAAAATAGCGAAAATAATTCGCATTGCTGTCTTTATCCAAGTGAAGTAATTCGTCTGATATCATTGAAGTACGGTTTCTTGTATATAGACAATAATATCTTCGAGAACCTGCGAGTTGCATAATGACTCGGTTTATTAGTTTCTTGATTATGAGTAAAAGTGCAAGGCCAAGGCTTAATCGGAAGTCTACTATTGCTGATAATTAGATACTTATCAATTTTTTACGTTTTTATGGAAATTTCTGAGAAAGTTTCATCCTTATATATTCGCGTAACATAATGCCAATACATTTTTTTCCCGCCTAAATCCGTGAAATGAATTTCTTTTTTGCACCGGTAAACGCATAAGATACGCTCACATGGTTTAAGCGGTTATCCCTCACATCAAACCTGTTTGATTCAATATTTTGCTATAAGTTCGTAAATGTCTCTTGAATATTTTTAAGCAAGGCCAGCTTTATTTTTCTCTTTGAACGATAAGATGATCAACTATTTTGGTGTTACATAATGACTCAGTTTATTAATTTCTTAATTATCGATATAATTGCAAAAATAAAATATTAATTATAAACACCTATTAATTGAACACGTTTCATTTTTTTCTTGCATTCCATAAATCCGTCTGCGCAGGATGTTTTGCTATAAACCGAAGACCTAAATATCTTCTTTATTCGTGATAATACGGAAAAACGTTCAAGAGACAATTTTAATAATTTCGAAGAATAAACACGATACAAAGAAATTGTTTTTCAAAGTCATTTTTTTCAGAGTTATCAGATGACGGATAATCGCGACCAAGAGAAATATTTAGGTGTTCAGTTTCTAGTGGAACATCCTATATACATACTGTCTATCTCCGGCAAAACACAAGTCTTGCATAAGCACAATTAATTATATTACCCTTAATATCCAATACCGTAATGTCTTACACTATAAATAAAAAATCAATAAATAATAGAAAAATAGAATTTTCGTATAAACAGGAATATAGAAGTTATTCCCTAGTCATTTGGTTGTCAAGGAGAATTGTATTTACTAATTGTATTGGTTATCCTGACTCAACAAGCATTTATATATGTCCTATAGTAGCCAACGCACAACAGTACTCGATACAATGTTAAGAAATTAAATTCGGATGGCATGCGTCAGCCATTCTATCCAGTGTATAGCAAGTACGAAAATGATAATAATTTTGGGAACCGCCCTGGGCGTCGGAGTTGTCGCAGCTTGTACAGTGCCTTGGTTTTATTGGAAAAAATCCAAAAAAAGAAGCAGTAAGTAGATTCAATGAAATTTTTGTAAAATTGTTAAAAGTTAATTTACCAAGGTGTAGAACATTAAAAAACTCGGTAGAGCTTTGCGCCAAGTACGTGTAGTGTAGAGCCAGCGAGACGTCCAAAGTTACTATATTGTATTTACGCGAAGACGTAGTGTAAAATCCATAGAGAGTTCAGTGACATACAGTTGACACTGTCATACAGTTATTTTCATTGCGTAGTACGTTTAATGGTTTTGCATAGCTATTATACGAAGCCAGACTGTACGTTTTTGTCTGTGAGAATTTACATAATTCATATTTGATCGAAGCACTGAACTCTGTTAGTAGTATAGGAGAAAAATAAAATTGTTTTATTTTATTTGAATAGACAATGAACATTCCGCTGGATCGGAAACTGGACAGGATCGTGGATCGGTAAATTCATCGATTCCTGACAGAATTGACACTCGGCGCTTATCTGCATTGGCAGATTCATATCAATCATCTCAAATAGAAATCAAGATAAGCGGTATCAGTCGCGAACAATTTTTGAAAAACCTGATTCCATCGAGAGTAACGCAGGAAAACGAGACTTTGCGCTTTGCGGATGTTCCAGAAAATAGAGCGATTTCCGTACAGGAAATTGCATCAGTTCAGACAACGCAATCTACAGTGGGAAGAATTTCTGCAACTGAAGGTTCTGAAATTAAACCACACATTCAAAGTACAGATAATTCACGTAAATCACCGATTAAAGTAATGCAATGTCAAACAAATGTGGATGATCAACCAGGTCCGTCGTCTTCCGGTTTACACAAAACCTCCCAAACGGAAGTCCCGAGATCACTGGGCTTATCGAAGGAACGATTGGTTGAGCCATCGAAAAGTACAGCCTCCCAGTACCAAACGGCTCAATCATTCGTTAATTCGATTAATAAATCTATACAAAGCGATACTGCCACTTCCGTCGCGATTGAGAGCACGGACAGGAAATACTTGTCGAATTTATCGAAAAAACTGAAAACAATGTGGATTAATATCAAACGAAAGAAATCATTAGATGTATCTTCAGAAGTGCAGATGACTAATCAAGAAAATTTAGACATTAATAATCCAACCAGTCATTCAACGTTGCTGGAGAAGAGTACAGAAGAGTCTCAAAAACTTCAGGATGAAGTCCTGCGTGGAGTTGCTGCAATCTTAGCGCATAGTCGAGAGCGTCTTGACGATGATTATAATGAACCTACAATGATTATCAAGATAAGTGGACTGGATCGTGGGGCTTTACATGATTTTGTGAATAACACAAATTTTGGAAATCGCCATGCATCTTCTTGTAAATCCGAGCAATCTAATCTGTCCTTAAATTTAGAGATGGATGAGTGGGAATCGGATAGTACTGATGAAGATAATGATAATCATGCTAGAAATGATTGTCCCGAAACGGATAAACTGACAGTTGATAAGCGTTCTAGAGCTCGTCATCATAGTAGCTTACCTATGAAATTGAGAAGAAATCATTCAAACAGTTTGATCTCTCTGCGACCATCGAAAAGAATGACTAAAACATTGGAATCATCAAGATTAAATTTAAGCGATGGAGAAGATCGATTGAATATGACAATTAATCAGAATGACGATTCTGCCATTAATGGATATTCATCGATTCATCCATCGTCAAGAACATCTTATATGTCATTGCCTGTTGAAGTAAAAGAACATATCTCTGATGATTGTAATCAATTAACGCAAACACGTAAAGACAGTAGAGCAGACTTTTTTGAATCATTCAGTAAAGTAATGGCTCGCTTATCAAATTGGTGATTTAATATGTTATAATTAATCGGTTGATAGTACGGATGATCGACGATCATTATAATATCCCATATACCTTCTATCAATGGAGTTCCAATATGTGATCATTGACCGAATCACACCTTTTATTAACTACCAAATCACTTACTCTATTATACGTTAGCATCAATACGTTACTTTAAGTATTTTAGTAATTGAATATATAAAAGAAAAAATGTATAATTTTCTATATATATATATACAATTATTATTTAAAAATGGACTATATATTAAACGCAGAAACAATCGATTTGAGAAATTTTTATTCTACCATTGTCTCACGTACAATAAATTATTATTTTTTAATCCATATTATTTAATTCTATGAATTTGCCTTCTCAGACGAATTTCCACTTTCGTGTTTATACTGCAAAAAAAATCGTTCATAAAACCAGTATCCAATAAGTTACAATAAAATACCCAAAATTGACATTTTCCAACATGGTTCATCACAGCGTCTTGTAGAATTTGCATATCGTACGTATTATTTGTATAAAGGTATATCTATACTTATCTTATCTATACGTGTACCTGTATTCGAACTATAACCCTCGACAAGAACTTTTTTTCTTCCATTACGCCATGTCGTCAGCATGACAAATGTTAGTCGGCACGACGTCCGAGTAAGAATATACGTGGTGTGAAAAAAAAGTTAATTGCAAAATTGAAAATACATTTTTGGGGAATTAAGTACACAAACTTTTTGTCCATACCACGTAAAAACTGTGCCAAGTAATAAGAAGCCATATGAGAATATCTTTGCGAATACCCCCAAATTATTTTGATAGCAACAAACACTCGCGTCAGCATCAGGACCACTATACGACACGAATAAAAAATATATATGACTGATTAAAATCATACTGTCCGTTTGGGAATTTCATTGAATAAATTATCTACATATTTATACGACCGATCACAACGTTATTTTTGGTTGTTGTTATACTAGTGAAATGAGAACAAAACTTTATTGATCTGATAAATTAATAATAGACGTGCGGATAGTTTCGCGTGTGACTTCTAATAGAAATCAGCCTGGGGCTTTTTAATTGAATTTGTCAATATGACGTCAGGATCAATAACGGTCCCCACATTGGAAATCCTCAGAATTCCTTTAAGCAAATTGAAATATTGACAAACCGAATGTTACGAATGTGCAATTTTAACACGTAATAAAAATACGGATTGATTTACATGATTACACGCATGTAGATGATTCTTTTAAAAATATTATTATTGCGCGTTATAAATGCTTATACCACTACAACGGAAAATATTGAGAATCATCGAGCAAGGTCGATCGAGAAGAACAATATTTAATTCCTATAAGCAGGAAAACAGTGACTGTCTGTTTTTCAAGTAAATTTTACGAGACTATTTTATTTCGATAATTAGATCTGCCGAGCCGAGTCGATTTGTCGATTCAATAAATGCGGTTATGAAAAGGAAAATGGAAAGATACAGAACAACAAAGAAATCTTCCAATAATTGACTGGCGTAATAATTAATGGGTATCGCAAAAGTGTAAATCAGTTCGACGGAACTAATTGCTCCTTGCAAGGTTACGACTTATACGTATATACACACACTATATATATCGTGTAAGCACTATTGCTTCCGTAGATATAATAATCTGCGTTGCGGTTTAGCCAAACACGGAAATTTACTGATAAAAATATTTAAATGATATTTGACGGTAATAAGGAATTATAACGAAGTTGCCAAAGTCACGTACTAATGTAAGAATAATTTGACGTCGAAAGCTGATTTCAAGAATATTATGAATCGATTTAGGAATTTCCATCCAATACATTAATTTATATATTTTTTGTATGTATAAATTCTATTTACAGTATGTCATCTCATTCCCAGAAATTGACGCTTCTTATTTCATGGTAATTCTTGCGTGACTTTCTCATTTCCTCAATTAGCACCTATTATTGTTGATGTCTCCCGAAGATGATTAATTTCTTTGATGAAATTTAATAGGAAAAAAAAATAATAAGACGTCTCGCACGCCTTTCTTTATGCAAAGTTTATGTATGCATGAGGTAGGTCGCTGTCTGGTCAGTTTTCGTGAAGCATCCACAGCAAGTTTCAAGAACTCTATGTGTCCGGTGTAGAGTTATTAAGAATGTATAAATTTCAGGAAATGCTTTGCTCACGAGATTATGGATGAATCTAATAAAAGAGAATAATGACGAGTGTCACTCCAGTATTTTTTATTTCAATCAGATTTCAAAACAACGTGAATGCCTCCTTAAAGATTTGCAACGTAGGAGACACGATTAGTTGCAATAATACAGATTTAGATCCGGTCTATAATAACCCTACAGGCATAACAAATTACTTGAATGTCTAGAGCTCCATTCAAGAAAGCCATTAAAATAATAAATAGTTCACATATCTATATTATGAAAAATCTTATCGTTCCTAGCAATTTTATATAGTGCCGATTCAATGCATTAAATATCCCGATCGATCGTTATTGAAAACTCAATCACGCAATGATTTCATATCTGTAATGTGAAGGTTTATAACGTAGGTACTAGTTAATGAGAATAATTACTAATTGTATACGTACATATGTAGAATATACAGGGAGGAGTAACAGGGATTCTTAGATAATTAAAATGACGTGGTATGCGTATAAAGAAGAAAAAAAGATGTCAATAATTATCGTGACCAGGGAATTCTTGAGATTCATATCGATACCGCAGGTGGTAACAAAGTGACGGGCTATGTGTATCAATGACTAAAGCTGCGAAAGATAAAAAGAAAATCATAAAGGAAAAATATGCTTAGAAACCACCAAGGTCTTACTTATAATTGTAAGCACATTAACAAAATTGTCTCTCGTGTTATCGCTGCACGTCGGCTATTTCGAATTATACATTTTTTTTGCTACAATAAGAATTCACTGAACGTTCCCGCCATTATTTTTCCAATATCCGCACAGTACGTCCAGCAAACTCTATGACGCAGTATCCTGGTCATTGAAATATCGAGGGCCGTTCGTTAATCAACAATGTGATACTCACGGATCTTGATTATAATTATTATATCCTCATAACGTTGTGTTGTCCCACATTGCTAATAAAACGGATCAAGATCATCGAGAAGTTACTTAGGATAATCATCTGGTATGCTATTCGATATACTTAATGATTTTAGTGGATTTAAATGGAAACCTATAGATAATTTCTGGAGATTGTATATAACGAATCAGGAAAACAAGTGGCTGCTATACTTAAAGTTTCTTTTCAAGGATGTCAGTCTAGATATTACTCTGTGGTTCAATTTCTTTTTATTATTTTTCAAAATAATTGTATGCTTCTTAGTAGAGCTGTACGTGCACTATGTAATAGGAATCAATGAGATATTACTGGAATTGATACTGATCAACATTTCATTAGAAATAGTTCAGTCGATATATATATACATCTAATTTCCAAAATTTAAATTTTGTCATCGAATCTGAACCAATAAATTGATGGATTTTAGTATTTATACTTCAATTTGATTTTGAATTTTAGAATAATAACAACTGTCATACAGTTATTGAAGTCTGAATTATTATTCAGTATGAAATTTTCGAGCTCGACAGTGCAGGTTTTGATACCTTGCCGTTACCTTGCCAATTACTAATGCTTTCACCCACAAGGTGAACTTTGAGTCGAGGCACAATAGAAGTGTTGTTTCATAAGTAATCCTTATTCAGTATTATTTTTTAAGTCATCGTTCAACCCATCCTAAAATAATATACAAGACTTCAACCTACGTCATACCATGATGATTGTTTTGAATCGACATAAAATTTTCCTGCAATTATACATATGCTTCGGTTCTGAGAAACGTCATCCGATAGTCATTCTAGATCGACTTGCTTATTTTGCATGGCTTTATTACCTTGAAAAGTACCTGGCTAGGCCGCCCAGCGTCACTGACCGGATTGAGAAATCTGCTGGTCAGCAACATAAGGAGGGTTTGACCGAGAACCCTTTTAAGTGCATGTATGCCTACATATGTGTACTAATACGTATTGGAGTTGGGATTCCCTCTTTCATTCTTGTCCCAAGATGACGCACGTGCGTCCAATACGTCCTTTATAATAGTTGTGGACCTGAGGAGTTTGCGAACCGGTTCAGCCCGAGGCAAGTGACGGGCCCCTTGCAGGCCTTGGGGCTTCATGTTTATCGTCCGATCTTGACCCTCTGTACCAAGAAACTTGTTCAAGTGTAGTTCATTTCGATTGACCCTCAAAATCATTACCTTGATAAGCGTATCCCTTCCCCAAGGAACACAGGATCATTAGAAGGATCTAATTAAATAAATGCGACAACATAGAGCTACGGTAAAGAAGTATAACAGTACCAGAGTAGAAAGTCGAATAGGACTGTCTGAGCGATACTATTAATTTTGTCCTACTACCTTCTGAGATATTAGCAACGCATCCTGCTGAGGTTCTCACTGGATATGTAACGTCGAAATCTGCTGAGACTTTGGCTACGTATGATAATAAGGCTTTTGACATGAAAATCAGACACCTCCGATCGATTAGGGATGAAAACTAAGTCAGACTTCTCGAAAATAAGGCGCGCCATGATATTGTCCTATCAGGTCCTTGTCAAATATGTGACAAAACAAATATTTGATAAAGAAAACGCTGTAGAATTTCTATTTGGATTTATTCAATAAGTTTTCACATTGACTTCTGCGTGACTCTTTGGTTACACTTTCATATTTCAATCATATATATCCTGTTTGTATTCTATTTCGAAGCATTCAGTTATCAATATCCAGGTGACTCATCAGTTGTCCTCAGATACTGAATATTGTCAGTTTCCTTTTAAGAAACGATGTTATACCTGGAATAGCATTAACGTTCACTTGGAATCTTCGACTTTTTTTAATTCAAATTGAATTATTATATTCGTGGGATATATATATATAATAACCTGAAGGCAAGTAGTCATAGCAACAAGTATCTCCCAACGTCAGATGAATTCCTCTAATCATTAAATTTTCCTTATCATCTTTAAAATGACTGCTACCAATCTCAACATCATTTTTAAGGGGTCACTTCCTTACGAGTTATAACGTTAAAGAGTCCCGTTAATCTGATACTCATGTCGCAGATTGCTAATACATGTATATATGTAAAACACCTTGTCTATTGTATTAGGTTTGTATTGTTTAAATACAGTAGACATATGGTAAATTATCTTGTCGTAAACTTTTAATGATACACTGTTATATACAACTAATTTAACGAGTTTACTCTATCAGTACAGCGATGAAAAATATTGATTTATATCGTACGTATGACCCGGTTATCGTTAATTACTGTAATGTCGAAGCGTTCATTACAACTTTGCAAATGGAAACTATCTAAGGAATTTCACCGTAATTATTTCTCCTTTCTTCCATTGACCCGTGACGCGTTGTTTTCTATAAATTTCACGAAGTTTTACGTTTCCCATGACATTTATGGAAAAACTCGAGCTACCGTTAACGACTAATTCGAACCGGGATTTA
>JARPRG010000521.1:563242-584758 GCA_031001745.1 Hartigia nigra
TCTTTTAAAAGAATCTCATGAATTTTCTTGAGATATATTGCACGCAGCATATCAATCTAATTTGTAGACAGTTCAATAATACAGAATAAGACTAATGGGTCATTTTCGAGGCTTTTCCTAGACTCTGTCAATATTATCACATTATCGAAATCCATTATTCACTAGAATAGTAAGGAATGTATTACGACTGTTTTGTTAAAGCTGGACATTTAATATCATTATGAGAAATTTATTCTGCAAAAGTGCATTCCTCAATGAAGGGTTGATAAATCATTAAGCTTTTACTCTCCTCGGTACTAATGAGGTCATCCTTGACAAACTCTTAGCTATTGAAAATTCCATAAATATTACTTTCCATATTCCCATAAGAGGAACGTGTCTTTTATCACACGAAGATCGATACACTAGGAATGCATCATAGGCAGACGTATCCTTGAAGAGGAAACAGAAGAATCGTAGAATCGCATATGGGCAGTTTAAAAAATGGCACAAGGAAAATCATCTGAAGAACGTTAAAGGAAAAGGTACGAACAGCAGGATAAAATGAAGAAATCCCAACCGGTTGGTCAAAGTGTCCGACATTTACAGGAAAATCATCAAGCTTGATTCAATGACGTAGTAGTCTACGTCTTATAAACTGGTTTCTACGTTTACTATTTGGATGTAAAAAATATATTGACGTCATTTGCCTACAGTGAGTTTCTATTACAGCCCTTCGAATGCGAAGAATGGTTGTAAGGAAATAATGCGTGAAACATGTAATACATTGCTGACGCATTCGTCCTAGTATTTCAATAGCAATAAATTATTGCTTATAAATTTTTTTTCGTACTATACTTAGCAATGTAAAAGTGAACCGCACTGCCATTAAAATTAATGATCACGTTCATAGTACTCTTTTGGTAGATTAGTACCGTCAGAGCGAACAGGTAGACTTTCATTTTATTAAGCTCCCTCGTACCGAAATAAAAGCCTCAGCAGGCCTTAAAAAATGTAATATCCCTTCCAATGCAGTTGAAAAAAAAACTATATAATTATAGATAAGCAGATACAGTATACCAACTTCCAATAGTCTTTGCCCTGAGGCAGAAACTTGACGAAATTCGAAGCAGAACAATTACGTACGGAAGATCATCGTTATTTACTGCGATTGACTTGCCGTAGCAAGATTCATTGGTAAAGTAGCTAATGGGAATGAAAAACGAATCTATAAAATAAATATAGACTATGGGATTGAAACATGTTTAAAAACAAGTTATTAATATTTTTTTAAAAATTAACTGGAGTTTTTAGCACTAGAGTTTTAACCTGATGCAACTAAACGAAAAATTAGCTAAATCCTATTACAAATCTGACTGAATAGCACCTGAAAATATTTCAAAAATTCAGTGTGATTGGTAGCTTTACGGTTCTCACGATAGACAACATATACAGAATACTTTTAAGACTGGTCTCGAAAGTTCTCGAAAAATTGCGAATACTTTGAAGAGCTAATACACGAAACACTCTTTAGACATATTTATCCGTAACTGTATAGACGTAAACATTAGTTTCATTTAACGCGCTTATCGGCACGTACAACGTCCTACATTTTCGCTTCGCGAAAATCTTCCTTCGCAATGATAATTGCAATAGTTTTTGCGAAAGTTAGTATGAAGAGCTCAGCACGTAGTTATCTATCCTATTTTTCTACTTGTCCGCAAATGAACAAAGACACCACCTTCTCGTCATTCTTTTTTTTACAGGTATAAAAGAGCCAGGCTACCACGTGCTCCAAACGTGAACGTTCCTATGAAGGCAATCGTGACGGCGTTTACATACGAACACCAAAAGCAGTCATCAAAAATTCATATTACAAATAGGACACGTACACACAGACGCGTACACCACGATCAAGTGATCTATAGCTATATAGCAAATCATGAAGTCTAGATCGTTCTACTGAAACCTGATCACGTAGCCAAACGAACGAGAGTCGCAACAGCTGAATAAAGAGATGGTAAAAAAAAGTTGATTTAACGTATGAAAAATAAGAACAATCTGATCATTTGTTTTGGAGGCCGTACAGTGGTTGGCAATGTCACTTTTTGGTTTGCCCCGATACCTGGACACCGATCGCGCCGGTTTTCAAGCTGGCTGATCACTCATAATCAGTCACTGGTGAGATGTGCCAGCGGTCACGTAGCGGAGTCTATATAAAGGATTGGACCCGGATTGAACCTCACTAAAGTATAAGCTGAGCCGCAGTTGCGAGGAAGAAACCGGACTGGAGTCGCAGTTTTCAACTCTTCCAGGACGTCTTACGTTTGGATGGAACGTGTGCAGTTGCGTGACGGCAGATCGCATCCGATCTTCTACGTATTGACATACATTATACGAATTCGATTGTCGTCATTGTTAATATAAACATTATTAATTGTTCTTTTATTTGTTTTAGTTGTCTAATATCATTTTGTAGCTGAAATCTATTATTGTATTTCTGTAGTATCTTTTGATCAATATATATAATAAAAACATTAAGAATATACATATATATATATATATTTGTAAAAAAATTTCATTGCCTCTCACATTGGTAAGATTTTTTAAAATAAAATTAAAGTTAAGATGGAATCGTAGGTTTCTGAGGAAAGGTGCGATTTCATGCAGGTTTAAGATCGTTCAAGTTTATGAAATTATTCATCGGGAATTGTAGGTTTCTACGGAAAGGTGCAATTCCTGTTTTCTACCTTTTAAAAATATTTATTGTTTATTATGCGCGACGCGATGCGAATTTGTCTAAAGCGTGGATGATTCGTACGGAATCATTTTAATGGTTAATGGATTACGTTTGGTGCTGTGTTGGGATTAATATACATCACGTACTACGTACCCGTAAGACGATGATGATTTCTAAGAGAAGTACCTACTTTCCTCGAGTGATTACATTGAGTCATTGGAGTCCAGCAAAATCTGAGCGAAATGAGGTATGTCTTGTAATTGTAAAAAAATTGCACGTATAATCAGTCCAGGAGTAAAATGAGTTTTTTTTTTTGACAAATTTAAAACAAGCAAATCCTTATCAAGTCATACGTGGCTACTCTATAAAATCACTGATCTGTATGCTACAAAAAAATATAATTCAGGGCAGAACCATGCGGATGGATATTTTGTATACATAAATTTTATTCAGAACCACGTGTGACTTGCCAGAGATTCTTTTTGTTTTTCGATCTGTCAAAAAAGACATTTTATAATATTGATAAAAGAATAATGGCTGAATATACAGAAATGTGTTATAGAGCGATGAACAACGATAGAGAATTCTGCTTTGTTTTTCTTGATGTGAAAAATGAAAATTTATAATTTGTGCTAGATAATTGCGTTTCTAATCAGCTCGGTTATTTTCATTTTTGATTATTAACTTCCGCGAGCAAGAGGGGAGCAAGATCTCAAGATCAAATTAGAGATCGATATGTATCGGTGACTAATCTAGAGTCTAGATGTAAAAACGGTAGATGCAAAAACGAAAAGACAAAAAAGAAAAAAGCATTGGCCTCGATCGATCACCTTGAAATGGTCAAGTACCTCGATAGAACACTGGCGATAAAACATTGTCCAATTTCATATACCGTTCTTATAGAATTTTACAATGATTCAATAATAATTATATATTACAAGATTGAAAAAAAAGCTTAAATATAAATGAGAGAGTACGTTAAGGCAAGATTTAAAAAACTGGATACATATTTTTAAATCCATAAATTAATTCTTTGTTAATAACTGGCAATACTTTTTCGGGCCAGTCCTAGATCCGTGCGTTGTCTCGTGAGTTCAGCCATGCATTCAATTCTTTGTGTTCAGTTGACATGACGCATGACTATGATAAAGGAAAAAGACAATTACGGCAATAGGACATCCTTAAAGAAAATATCAAGCTCTCAAAAGGTGATACAAAATTACAATGCATTCATTTTTTGTAATTGAACAGAAAAAAAAAAAACAATTTTAACATTACAATAAAACGTAATGTCAGCTCTATTTTTTTAATTCTAAATTTCTCTTATATTCAATAACTTAAAAAAAAAGTATGTATAAATACAAGTACCAATTCGAATTCATCAGCCACATGGACACTGATCAATTATTTGATATTACATAAAAATGTTCCATTTGCAACAAAACCAAAATATTATATTCTTTTGTTCTTAACATATTCTACGGCCTAATAATCGAACTTATAATTTTATAAATAGTTAATTTTCAAGTCCACCGATTCGTTTAATCGAACAACATAAGCTTTAAAGGGTGTCAGTATAGGACGAAGTCCATTCGATCGTCTCGCTCCTGTTGAACGTTGAAATCATAAGCCCTCATAATTATAAAAAATCCCCTTCACGTCATGACAGAGTGTCCCTCGTGCCAGTAGCACGCCATTGTGAATACGTCAATCTCCGAGTGATTCCCAACATTATAGAACAACAATAGCTTTTGCCATACATCCACGTGCATTGCCTAGCAATCTCTTTTATAAGGACATTTTCCTTCCTTCTCAATGAGCAAAGACAATTCTCATTTTTTCCCTCGCACTACTTGTAATCATTTAAAATGATATTACGCATCTTAATCTGCCATAGAATTATCTTTAATACTTAACAACGAATTCTATAACATTATTTTGAAAAATTCATAACGTATTAGA
Organism: Hartigia nigra; assembly: GCA_031001745.1. Classification (NCBI taxonomy): domain Eukaryota; kingdom Metazoa; phylum Arthropoda; class Insecta; order Hymenoptera; family Cephidae; genus Hartigia; species Hartigia nigra. The sequence goes on from JARPRG010000521.1 coordinate 567,924, forward strand.
CACCCCGTTTCCTCGTGAGCAACATCACGTAATTTTAAAAAACAAAACTGATATTTCCTTATTGCTTCACACGAATTTCACGCTGCTGAATATTATCCTTGCTTTCACTGACAACCACCGCGGATGCACTGCGTCACTAATCGATCAAATCCAACATGGGAATGCGACTTAAGGTCGGAAATGAATTTGTTGGCAGGTTACATACAAAATTGGTATCTACCAGTCTATTTTAATTGAAAAAGAAAAGAAGTAGTATATTGAAATAATTGCGATTACTAGGAAGTGGAGTAAGCAATGTTGTAGGACTTATCGAGCAGTGCTACCAATTTTCAAAATGTCCGTAATAACGTATAACGCACATCGAACGACAAAGATAAGTTGGTAGTCTGTTCCGGAATTTTTCACAGGTATTGTACCGAGTAATCTCTAATACCGTCACTCGAATCTATCCTTCGTCTTAGATTCGTTGAGAGGTCACAATAAAATCTGCCTGTCTCCAGATGGAAATTGGTCCTTGATTTGGTACTAGCCGAGGCCAAATTGCTTTCTGTCTCTCCGATGTCCAGTTATCTCCCGTGCATGGGCATACATTCGTAGATTTGTATATCGATAGTACCGCTTATTTATTTATTTTGCTTATTCACGATTCGAGATACAGCAATAAGATTAGTCACGTGATTCGACTTGGTGGTCCTCGTTCTTAAAGAAGAATCCTGGAGAAAGACGTAAGGTAGTAGTTGGATGAAAAGATTTTCAAAAAATGTTAGAGTTCGTACAAGAATATATATATTATACTGGAACACATATACTATACTGGATACTATACGCTATTTTAGTGATGTAGGAATATATATATATGTATATGTATATGTATATGTATATATATGTATTCCAGTGACGCAAGTAATGTAGATCCGTTTAGTATGATAGTATTAAAATAAAATCGTTTTTTGGTCGCGACGAAAAAACTTGGAATTTTAAGATTGACGTCATTGCTTTTGGACTAATTAAAATTATGATTCATAGCGTTATATTGTTTTAGGCTTACAGTCGTGAGCACGGGTATATATAGTTAATTGATATTTAAAAGGGACAGGTGCGATTTGTTCCATTCACTTTTTGCAACTTCTCGAATTTATCAGCGAGTTTTGTTCTACAAACTGAGACCAATGATTATTAGCAATTGACGTGAGACGAATGGATTCGCAGAAAGATTCCTCTATGAAAGAACGCTTAATAAATGAATGTATGTATTTCGTACTTCTCAGAAGACGTAGAGGGACGATAAGAAAAAGAAAATTAGTTTGTTGATAGTGCTACCGTTTTTTTTTTTTGAATTGGTAAATCAGAACCAATAATATCGTACGGATGCACCGTATTGGCAATTAAAAAGATTATGACGATAGACAACTTTATAACCGGATAATTAACATAATCGAGCCCCTACGTGCATTTAAAATACTAGTTCGTTCAAGGTTTTTTAATTGATTGATTTGCATCTAGGAAATAATTATCGGCCTATTGTATAACTTATTGTGAGGATATTAGCATTGGCTGATAATCAGAATCAGGATCGGTATTGCAGTGGCAGAAACACTTGCGCTTAATCGTAACAGGATATAAGCATCTGTCTGCGTACCTACTGCTACCGTATAATTCGAGTAAATATTCTATAATTTTAATAGTTTCGTTTATTATCAATTTATACAGCTCTTATTAATATCAAACAACCGCATGTATCGCACCAAGTATCCATCGAAGGACGAAAACAGGAAATATTGTCGCTCTATTAAATATTCGTTATAAATCATATGTTACACGGGAAACACTTGTTTCTCATATTTCAACTACATTTTCGTCAATATCAACTGATTAAGATCAATCGATCAAGGATTAGGAAAGGGATAAGTAATCCGTATCGATTTCCATACAGAAAACCTTGATGAAAATCAATGCGGAAACGCAGCGGTGCAGCTGTAAGGATTCAACGAGGTATAATTATTGCCTTAGGTTATCGTGATCTCGATATGTTTCAAACCACATTAGTTTATTACCCCATGACGAATGACTGACTGATAAATTCACACATATTACAGGATAAGTAGCGTGTATGTGTGTATATTATATTTAAGATTATTATTCGATTAGAGTATATTTTCGTTCTATCAGTACAAAATTCCAAAAGCTTTTTCAAATACTTTTCTGACATATACGCATCATGAAATACTTACCCGTAGATGCTTATACGATATACGTACATGTAGGTATGCCTAGCCTAACTTATATGTAACTTTGGCGTTTATCTCATGTCTCATTAGATACTATAATCGCTGGATACTCGATTCGACTTAATATATCGGCCATGAAACGATTACTTTCCCATGTAGTTACGAGTTTCCAATATCGTATAGTATTTGACACAGCGGCTGAAAAGGTGACTGATAAAAGAAAGAAATATAATGCAGCCATATTGTAAAGGAACAACGAAGTCTGACTCCTAGATATTATTATACATATTAGTATATCGAGTCAGTACTTACATATATCTATAGTCATAAGGCTATAGATACTTAAATACTTCTTATAACTATACCTGCATTTTCTGCAGGTTACAGGTGCATTATTATGTCTGTACCTACCTGTAGCGACCTTTGGAATGCTTCCGCGATCTTGCTTGGCAATTAATGTTATGAAATGAAGTGGACGTCACGTTACGTTTTATCGTTAACAAAATTGTCAATTTGACAAGAAATACGAGAGACTGATTAACGAAGTTCGATATTTGGTTGATAGAGTGATTCATTATAAGAATTTCAAATTTCCTTTAAAAATCGTCACGGAATCTCACACGTTATAAGGCGCTTCCTCGTATCGTCTCTCTCCCTCATTCTTCTTAATGGCTCGTGTAATACATACAAACCACAACTCGGTGGTTTCCTCGTTCTGGTATTTTTTTTTATTAATTCGAGGAAATTATCGCCGTTGTATTCCGTCGAAATGTTGCGATTAATCGTCGATTGTTAAGTTACCAGAAGGAAGCCACCAATTTGTTAAATAAGAATGACTAGGTCATTTTGAGATGGATAGTCATTAAAATTTGTTAAAGTCATAAAGAACTAGGACTTGAATTATAAACTCGATTTGTATTATCCCGCCGTGAAGCAAGTGCTACTTAATCTCCGTAACTATACTTGCCGAGTCCTTGATACATGAAAGTAAGATCAGTTCTTGTCTGTAGTAGATTGTGTATATCAACTAAGTATATCATAATTGAAAAATACCGGAAGAATCAATTACACCAAGGAGTCTAATGATTGGGAATGGAAATGAAGAATTTTCTATAGACTTCAAGGCTTCGTAGAATTTGATTCTCGAATGGAAATTTCTATATTAACTTTTATCACCAAATTAAATGTAATCCACACTGTGACTTTGTTGCACATTTTAATATTAATCGCGAGCAAATAAATTGATTCTGCAGACCTTGGAGTTAAGGAAGAACCCGTAAAGCGACCGTGTCATTATATGGTTACTGCAAAATATCTGACTAATTGGAGAAACTTCATGCGCGCAGGATATTCGATTTGTAAAGAAGACAGAGCCAGGATAGAGGTTGCTCAAGCGAGAGTGAGGCTAATTTAGTAATTTACCTGCTGCACCTCTGTTTTTTTTAATTAAGAAACGACTCTGAATAAAAGATTTAGTGTCCGAGCGAATCGCCGCAACGCAGAACTCTGTGAGACCTTCAAGTCCCTTCGACGAAGAATAATTTACTGTACGAAGTTTCTGCTAGTAAGGTTTAAAGCTCGACCGTGATCTTCATTGTCTCTTAAAGGATCTGCAGCATTTTAGCATCTTGTAATTCATTAGTCAAATACGAGCACGTTCAATTAAACCCAGTTCGGTAGCCATAAAACAAATACATAGTTGGCGATATATAAACGTAGAAATTCAGCGAATCAAGATCCAATTATGTGTCTGCTTGAAATTTTGTAATTATTGGCGAACCTCGAACTAGTAGTGTACAAAAAGAAAAGAATTTCTAGTAAATTTCCAGAAAACAATATTAATCGTTCTTTATTTGATCTTGAAGCTTTTCTTGTCTTCTCGGAATATAAGAACATTTCCGACTCCTGATATACGATGACGTAAATGCAGTTTTCATTCAGATCGATTTTTAGCCAAAAACGAGAGCGATCACATTGACTGTTAATGGAACATCCGGTCTTGTCACGGACGTCATTATCTACTGAGAATTAAAAAAAAAGATGCCGGAGATCATAGATTTGCTATTTCGAACGGCTTTACGTTTCACATCCATTTGATCTGAACCACTTATGTTACGCGTCTTGGAGTTCCCAAGATCCTGCCTCAGGCTACTCTGACGTAGATACATACGTGGGTATCTCAATGCGCTGGACAAGATACGTGTATTAATAGAGCACAAAGAATTGCGGTTATTTGTAATTCGAAATAATGAATTAAATTCTGTGCAAAAATTACGTATTAAAAACAATATACATTAATTCCAATATTTCATTGTAATACTAAGCTTGATAATAAAAACGACTTAACAATACATATCCCTTCTATAACTATACGACCTATAAAAACTACGAACTACAAAAGCTACCAAAAACATCTGTACCTCTGGAATCCAAATTTCAATCTACAGCAGATATTGGGTAACATCCGTTTCAGATATCGACAAAAAGCATAATAAACAAGACAATGAGTAAAAAGAGAAACACGGAAAGCGGAAAGAAAAAAATACACGTAGTCTCGAAGGATTCCAAGAGAAGGGATAGAGATGGAATAATGGTGGTAACGTGAGAAGGAGTAGGAGTAGATCGATCAGTTTTACCTATTGAGATAAATATAGCATATAAATACAAATAAAAAAAATCTGGTTTAATTCGTTCGAACAATATACTGACGAAACTTCGGAAGAAAAAAGTGAAGGAAAAAAAAAGCTCTTTGAAATTTCAAAGAAATCTGAAAGGGTAGTCCCGTATAGCGTTATAACACATAACCGATATCTATGACATCAATAAGAACAATGAGTCAGAGTGACTTGGTGCTCAGTGTGCCCCCAGTATGCGGGAACTCCCGCGTGTCTCAGCCAATGAGAGAAGCCGTCAGAGAAGGCGCCGTCGCGATTCCAGTTACGAAACGTAGGACCAGAGCCGCGTGGTGGACCTCGCGGAACACCCGAATAACGAGTGGGGGCACCCCTGACCCCGGCGATGGCGGTGAAGGGAGGTAACGTTTATATGCAGCAGCAACCCGCCCTGAGGACGCATTCGCTCGTTCGCTTCACTAAAGCAAACTCGAATTTCGTTCGAAGTTTCGCAAAAGACACGCGGAGTAATTTGAACTTAACTCTTGAAAATATACGACAGACAAGCATCAGTCACTGTTTGTGGTCGTTATCGAGATACGCAGTTCCTAGACCCGCGACATTGTCTTTGTTACGTACAATCGTAAGAGAAGTCGACGAAAACCTCGAAGAAACTTCGAACACCTTCAGCAGTGAACCCTTCGACTGATAAAGGAGGCATCAGGCTGACCAATAAGGACTACTCGAGATCTTCGAAGCGGCTCTGAAACTCGTGATAACGAATTCATCTCAAGAATCAAAAGAACCCTGAGGAAGTCATCACTTGGTGGAAAAATCTTATAGAAGAGAAACTTGAAATATCAAAACATGATGGCTGTCGCTGCTGCCCAGAAGAACCGCGAGATGTTCGCTATCAAGAAATCTTACAGCATTGAGGTGAGTTATTTGATATGAATATTAATACGGTGGAATGCATTTTATTATTTAAATTCATATAACTACTTGAGTTAACGGCAACGACGGCAATTGCCGTCGCTTTCATAAGAATTATAGACTCTACATATCGTATACCTTTCTCTTGATGAGTTCATTTCAAAAGTGATCTTCCAAAAGTTCCATTCTATTCAAAAGCCGTATACACACATATGTCCTTTTAATTGAAAACACGCATGGTGATCGTACCTATTACAGAAAAAAATCGTGTAACTCAATTAATTCGTATATCAACTTGAAATTTCATTCTGGAGAATCTTCTAAGTAAAGTTGCGGACGCTTCGTACGAAAGGCGTGAAAGAAGCGCGTGATTTCTCGTTTTTCATCTGCTACGTGAGACTTTCGTTGCTCGACCAGTACCTTTCGTAACGAATGAAAAAATTACATCAGGAGAATAGCACGGACCCTCTTTCTCTTTCTTTCTTTCTTTTTCTTCTGGTCCATACAGCAAGATGAGAGATGCCAGTGAAATTGACGACTTGACGTTTGCGGTGTAAACACAAGAACGTGCATTCACTACCTATGTAATAAAGCAGATACATAAGATCAGTCTTTTCATAGAGAAAGTATACGACTAGTGTACGCACGTTCGGTTATCAGAATTATGCAAAGTAGGTAACCTTGCGAGTTAATTGATTGACCCGATTAAAAAAAAAAAATTAATGACTAGTCGCGTTTGTGAAAACATCTCAAGACGGATAGACAGAACAAACGATCGAAGATCCCAGCTGATCTTAATTAATACATAACGTTGCGTGTACAGAGAATTCTTGTCGACCTCGGTTGTATAGCTCAGAGTGATCTCAAGTCTTGTGATTAAAAAAAAAACAAAAACTCTACCGACTGTCTTGATAGGGAAATAAAAAAGAAATCGGCAAAAAATTGTATAAAAACAATGGCTTTATTACGATAGTTTTGACTTCGGTGACTTCTACTTGTATGCATTACTACAAATTCTACAGAAAACAAATCAGTAGTTGAACGTTGTTCGTTTATTTTATAAAATCTTAGCAGATTAATAATGTTCTTAATTGATATATTACATTGTGATTGAATCGAATTATCTTATGAGAAATATATGATAATTGAAGCAAACGACGTGTTTCGCGGTGTTATGAAAATATCAATAATGTTATACCGTAAGGCCATTTGACTCGACTGGAGAAGCGTACGCGCTGGTCTGGCACTTTCTCCAGATATTACAAATTCCATTGGCAGCCGTGGTAACGCGTATGTAAAGTAGACACATGCAAGCGATGGCGTCCAGTGAAATTTTGGAAACGGGAACGACTTGTGCTTTTCGCACGTACTGAAGTACATGACGAATTAACTGATGAAAGTGATAAATTACTTAGACAGTCGTTCAGATTGAAAATAGTAATTGCACGACTTTTACGAATAGAAGATATTCTATTGTTCCGTAAGGATATTCGAATTTTTAAATTAATGATTATCGGACACTTGTGCCCGTTTTTAATTTTTTTTTAAATCTTTCGAGACAATAATGCAGCTTGAAAAGTGCGTAACCTTGTCGTGATTTCCGGTGGCTAATAAAGGTGAAGGTTTTTCGCGAGTCTCGTAATATTAGAAATAACTAGTGTACGTATCTAATGACTATCGGATTGTGAAATCGCCGTGGCCTTGCTTGCATGATAATTATGAATATATTATAAATATAAGAACGGAGTGATTGTAAAATGGAAGAACGCAAGTCCCTGAGAACTGGATGACCGTTATGTCTTTGGAGGCTCGCCACCGCCTTTGGTCCAGCTTATAAATTATCAGCTCGATCTCCTATATGCTAATCATCAAAGCGTCAATTGTCGCGCTTATAACACAAGCAGAAACTGCACGTTCACCTGAATCTAAAAAAAATAAACTTAAAAGTCGCTATAAGATCATCCGATAGATGTATCTGAAAAAGAATTTGTAACGTTATACAATTCAAATAACGTCGCTTTTATAGACCATATTTCTGTTTCGTTGTGTATCCACCTTAATCCTTTTTTTTTCATATTCATTGATTATTTTTCTTGTTTCCTCGATACTAAAGCCACTCTACATGTTCGCTTTACGACATGGCAAACCGATCGACTTTTGAACCGGTGCAATTACTACAGTCATGTGACAAGGTCGCTTCTTCTGTATGCGCACTAAGAAACCGAACCAGATCGCGAATCACAAGATACCTCAAGGACTAAGCCGGCATTCCATAAAAGCGCTCTATCAAATGCATTTCATTGGTGTATCGAGATGTACTCGTGTGTCGTTGAGTGACGCCATTACTCTTTCTTATAACATGCATATGTATATATACACGTAGAAGATAACCGACAAAAATGCTCCATTGCTTTATTACGCTGACTGTTCGTTTATCCATTAAACCATTCAGGGGGATGGATAATCGTCCGTATGATGCAACCGGCACACACTCATCGGTCATCCATCTAGTAGTAAAGTACTTGGCCCACTTTGAAGCACGCGTTAAGAAATTGCTAAACATTCTCGAATCCGTGCCAACGGCTTCGTTAGAGAGAAAAGATACAGTCTCCTATGTATTCCTGATCCACGTTGCACGAGTGCAGTAAACGCCCTTAAAGAATTAGCCACAGGCCGTTATGTTAATGGGATGTGCAGACAGCCAACGATTCTAACAGTTGGAACGAAGTTGAGCGATTGTGATGGAAGCTGCAAAATAATATTGAGATTCTAAGGGAGACGATACATTAAAATTTAACCTGTAGGCCGCCGGGCAAGTCTTTATTCAGCTACCTACACACTTAATGTAACTTTACACAAAGATTCATATAGGTTATGTTGCATTGTGCCTACAGCGATATTTACATTAGCCATTCGCCGCTTTCCCTGATCTTTTTTTGCTTTCTCGGCCGCCAACCGCCCCGAGCTGAGCTTTACGCTTGTACCATGCCATTTTCAGCCATTTCCGATCCTTCAGTAACAGGCAATTGGTCAAAGGGAAAAGTTTATATGAGAAATGAAATGAGTTCTAGCTGGTACGAAGTTCAGAAGTAACAGAACGTTGAAGTAAGTTCAGCGCAGAAGGAAACGGAAGTGGTTTCCGTTGTACGTCCGATCGTTTATTAAGAATCAACTGAGCTTGTCTTGTTCACCCATTGTTGTCAGTACTAATTTCGACTCATTCCCATTAGGCGAAGGAATCTCTATTAAATAAAGACTCACCATTTTTTTTTTTTTTTCAGAACGGGTATCCAGCCCGTCGCCGTTCCCTAGTGGACGACGCCCGCTTTGAAACTTTGGTTGTGAAGCAAACGAAGCAAAGCGTACTTGAGGAAGCACGTCAACGTGCTAATGGTAAGATTACTATTCACCAATAAATTATCTAAACGTTGCATGAACTTTGACCTTATTGTTTTATCAGTGATATTATTGTATCCAAAATAGAAGATTTTGAGTTTGCACGTATTTGAGTTTGCACGATCAATGTTATTTACACAGACACAAGTGCCGATCAAGCGATCGTATGTGGTCAGGAGCAACTGCCCCAAGAAGAAGAGCACTACGTCGACGCTTCATCAAGCGACGATGAACAGGGTGAGACACTCGCCTGTGCCGCTAAGGAAGGAGGTCAGTAGAATAATGCATTTAAGATGTTGTGCAATATCATAGTGCATGAGCATGTTCGTTGCAACCTTAGTTTATTACTTGCAGAAGCCAAGGCCGAAGCTTCCTCATCGGACGGCGAAGGAAAATTCGAAGATGACGGTGAGTGCTCTGACGTAATATGTCAATGACTTTAGGAATCGTGAGAAAAGGCAACTTTTTATGTCGCAAAGTCCTTTTGGTAGTTGATGCGAAAAATTCAGTAGTGACAACAAAACTCACGAAGTCGAGCCGATGGCGTAGGTGGTGGTAACTAGGTGAGAAGGAGTAAATGGAGGGTGAAACAGGCTCCATTGTCGTGAAGCGAACGAGTGCCGGGCACTTGAGTGAATTACGCCGGTCCTAAGAACCTTTATGCATTTAGAATCGTATTACGTGTCCTTTGGAGAGCTTTCTATATCTGAAACGGTCCGCTGAGCGTATAACACAGTTATTCTTTTCCATTCCTTCTGGACCTTCGTGGCAGATGGGAAAAACCCTCCTACGCGACAATCAGAGCCACTTCTTGCGCCGCCCCATCCTCCTTTACATGGAGTACTTCGTTCTTTACTTGAGGCTTGAATCGAGCGACGGAAATGGACTCTAAATTGTGCGATTATTTAATCTTCATACCGCGAAATGACGTGCTAATTTATTTTACGAATAGTTTTACTTTCCTGACCACGTCCACCCTTACCTTGGCAGAGCCAATTCTGATATATTATTTTTTTTTCGTCCTCTCAGATGCCGGTCTTACCGAGGAAGAAGTTGTGCTCGCCAAGACCATCGCCGAGACTCCAGAAGGTGAACATAGCGTCCAGAAAGCCGTACTCGTCCTGCGTTTGCGCGAAGGGATCAGTTCTCTTGGTCGTATCTTGAAGACCGTCGAGAACTTCAAGGGTACCGTAACACACGTCGAGTCCCGTCCATCCAAGAAGGAGGGTCTTCAATTTGATGTGCTTGTCAAGGTCGATATGACTAGGCAGAGTCTTCTCCAGTTGATCCGAAACCTGAGACAGAGTTCCAGTCTGGGTGGTGTCACTCTGCTCGCTGATAACTCTGTGAGCATCAAGGATCCCTGGTTCCCAAGACACGCATCTGAACTGGACAACTGCAATCATCTTATGACCAAATACGAACCCGACCTCGACATGAACCACCCTGGATTCGCTGACAAGGAGTACCGCGCTCGTAGGAAGATCATCGCCGAGATTGCCTTCGCTTACAAGTACGGAGACCCAATTCCCAACATCCGTTACACCGAATCCGAGAACGCCACCTGGACCCGTGTTTTCAACACCGTTGAAGAACTCGTGCCCAAGCACGCTTGCGTTGAGTACCAAAGAGTCTTCAAGAAACTCCAAGACGAGCGCATCTTCGAGGCCCATCGTATTCCCCAGCTTCAAGAAGTCAGCGACTTTCTTCAGAAGAACACTGGATTTACTCTGCGTCCTGCAGCTGGACTACTGACTGCCAGGGATTTCTTGTCTAGCTTGGCTTTCAGAATCTTCCAGAGCACTCAGTATGTCCGTCATATCAACAGCCCTTATCATACCCCAGAACCGTAAGTACCATTCAGTATCATTATAAAACAATAAAACTAGTTTATAATACGTCCTCATAGGCGTTTGACAAAAGTATTAATGGCCTATGTTCCCAAGGTCCTGTAGACGCGCAATTGATATTATTATGCCAGTAGCAAGAGCTTCCAGTACGTAAAGCATGCTGGTCTAACATAGCTATATATCTATACAGCGAGCCAGGAGAGCAATAACGAAATTATCGTGCTACTCTAAACGTGTAATGGAACTTTAATTGGCTTTTAACGACACGATGGCGTTGATAACTCTCTTCCATAGTTGCGAACTCGTCTTTCTAACTCAATGAAATTTTAGAAACGTCCAAAGCCTTGATAATTAATCTGCAGCCAATTTCACTAAAGATCATTTCTTATCTCTTTCAGTGATTGCATCCACGAGCTCCTAGGACACATGCCCCTTCTTGCCGATCCAAGCTTCGCTCAGTTCTCTCAGGAAATCGGTTTGGCTTCCTTGGGTGCATCTGACGAAGAAATCGAGAAGCTCTCAACCATCTACTGGTTCACCGTGGAGTTCGGTCTCTGCAAGGAAGGTCAAGAGGTCAAAGCCTACGGAGCGGGTCTGCTTTCGGCTTACGGCGAACTACTACACTCGTTGAGCGACAAGTGCGAGCACCGACCATTCGAGCCGAGCGTGACCGCCGTTCAACCTTACCAAGATCAAGACTACCAACCCATCTACTACGTAGCCGATAGCTTCGAGGACGCCAAGGAAAAATTCCGCCGCTGGGTTAGCACCATGAGCCGACCTTTCGAAGTCAGGTTCAACCCTCACACACAGCAGGTGGAAGTCTTGGACAGCGTTGACAGGCTCGAGGGTCTCGTCTCTCAGCTGAACACCGAAATGCTACACCTCTCGAACGCTATCAACAAAATCAAGGCGTCCTTCGCGTAAGGACTCGATCTGGATGACCCAAAGTCCCATAGCTCATTCCTCTCACCACATAATATTCACCCTTCATAACCTCATCTTATTGAGCCGGGCTCTTAATCAATGAGTAACTTGTCACCAAAAAAACGTACCAATCACCGACGAAAACAAATCCTCGGGACGAGAGCTTCGTGCTTGAGTAACGACGTCGCTAGCGTGACTGCAAGGCGACGAATCCCGAAGGATGCCACGGAAACTCCAGGAACGTTCCTTCAGGATTTACTATTCATACTTACGAAGCTCTCTTTGATATCATCATCGTCATTCTTCTCATCAAACTCAAGTCTTCGCCCTGTGTATAAAGTCGCCATTTTATTAATTCGCCCTGTACCCATGTACGCGCACGTCCCATCAGTCCGTATCTTTACGCACGTGAATTTAATGTGCGCGTTCATGCGTACGCTCGCGTTATGTTATATTATAATATTATATTGATTTAATCCCTCTGAAATATGTAACAATCGCGCACACTCTTTGCCACGGAAATTCCTTTATTTGGAATTTTAACGCGGCTCTCTGTGCACTAGGTATGTGTGATTTCTTAGTTTGCAGCATACGTACTAACTAACTATAAATTAATGCGGGTTTTCACCGCAGCGTTCCGTGAACTTTTGATTCCAAGTAGATCTCTCTTATATTGTTGGTATGAATGTTGTAGGCACTGAATGATTCGATTACTCTTGATGGTACCTTATGTACGCGTTGCACTGTCGTTATATATATTAATGTTTATGTATATGTATATATATATATATATATATATATATGTATACACGTAAGTGAAATATGTCGTAAAGCTTTCAAACGCGTCGATCGAACTTTGCGACAGCAGTATTTCTCGTTAGTAAATAATGTAGAAGGGTACCATTAATACGCTTACGCACCTTGCACTTACTGCATATATTGCTCATTGTTTGTGAAACGCACTGTTATTCCTTATTTACGTTATCGCAATGCAACAAGCGTACGAATCATTTGGTTTGTATTATATTGTAAAGAACCAGCATAATAAAAATCAAGATTGAATCTTAATAATTTTACAATTACTTTAAAATCCTTATAAAAAATGTCTACAGGGTTATTCTGGTCATACGCACTATCTAAAATTAGCTCGTTCATTTGAATTCAGTAATCGAACCATCTGCAGTCGATTCGTTTGTACTGAATGAAAAAAAAAGCATATGCAATATACACGCTTGCTGAGTAACAACTAGTATTATAAAACAATATGACATGGATTTATTATAGCGGGTTATACACGTAAGATTTTCTTTTGTTTTACCCAACAGCCAAGATGCTTTGGTAAAGCCTTGTTGCGCGAAGATACGATCTGTTTGGATTCGTGTTGTAATTATGAAATTTCTAGTTTTCCTTCTTAACGTACTTGCGATTGGATGCGTCGCCGATAAATCCTGGGACACGAATGGTAAATAGAGACGTCGTTAAGAAGTAAAGAACTTGGAAAAATAATCATCGTCCATCATTAGGTTACGTGCACGAAACTTCTTGCATATCCTCGTGGATGAGCCATGCGAAACGCGTGTTTTTAATCGCGTTAATGTTAACAGCTGTTGTTTTGTATTATTTTCCTGAAGCACGTTACTGTGAGTATCTTATCTAAACCATATCTATTATACTCTTTATGTGAAAACTTAATTCGTGTATATATTACAGATGCAAGAAAAGGATGTTACTTGCTTATAGATCTTGTGGCAAATTCTTTAAAATCAGCATTGACCGTTAATGAGAACAATTACGACTTCCACAAACTAAAGACTAAATATTCTAATCGTCTTTACGAAAGAATTTATCAATCGAAAGCCAATCAATTTCCTGAGGGAATTTATGCATATGATGAGACTGATTGCAAGCGTAATCGATATAGAAATTATACGATCGAGGAGGAGAGACTGAAGAGACACGATAAGAAAAGACATCGAGAGCATATAGCGAAACGTAGTAAAGATGATAAACACAGTCATCGGCATCGTCATCGTCATCAACGTCATCACAATTCCGAGAGAATCGTCGCCAAGGATTCGTACGAGGCACGATCCTGCGGAACGTCAGGAATTTATTTTTCAGGCAGACAAGAATCTGATACGTCTGCTGTATGTCCTGGCGAGGTCTACACCTCTTACGTAATAAGGTAATCTTTTTTAATTATAGCATTTGTTATTGCCGATATATTAATGATTAAACCCGTATTATGCATGTGCATCGTGCGTTGTATCTGCACGGCAGGGATCCAAAGGAATTGACAATGATTGAGCGGAAGTATGAGACGAGTGACGTCATTCTTGTGAATGATTCTTATCGTGCGAGTGGAAATGATGAGAAAAAGTTGGACGTTATTTATTCTGAAGATGACGATCCTACGAGAGATCGAGATCGTTATATTATGTGTGATGAGGTATGTTGAGGATTTTTAATAAATTTCATGATCTGTAAAATTTTGAGTTTTTTACAGATTGAAGGGATGAAAACGTGTGATAAGTCGAATGAAAAGGGTGACGGACGTATTGATAATGTAGATGTTGAACGTGAGGTAATAAGTAAGGAACGTCAAAAAGATGATGATTCTAATTCAAGTAATCAGGAAATACAGTCAACCGATTTTACGGATAACTGGGGAGACGATCAGTCTATAATTTATGAGAAAAAGTACCAATTAAAAAGAAATCAAAGATATCTGTATTGATTGACAAGATGTACGAAATTGGTGTATTATCAATTTCAGAAATGTTCATCAACAAGGAGTAACCGTTGAGGAAGATCATGAATCATCGAAACACACGGATTATCCTCCTACGGAAGGATGCCGTTTGGATAGAATAAAAGAACAAAATGGTTTGAGAAAACTTAGGAATTAGGATAATTTAAAAATATTGATCTGGTTCTTGTTGTTTCACTAAATTCTCAAGGGGTTCCATCTTGTCCTATCTTTTCCTGGAAGTATTCTGTAAGAATATTTGTAACAGAGATATTTAATGATTTTTCAGATAACGAGGATCAATCCAACGGTATGGAAATTTTAACGGAATTAGAGGAACAAATAGTGAAATTGGATCGTATGGTTCGTGTAATGAAGCCAGAGATGCAGAAACAGGGATTTCAGCAATATGACAAAAATCAGTATGCGCTACGTACAATTGAAACAGTCTTGAAGGATATGAAACGAGGTTTTCGTGAGGTAAATTTTAATTTAAGGCTCAATCGATAAGAAGAGCAGTGCCTTAGATATTGATTTTTTTCTATCAGTTCGATGACAAATTGAAAAATCAACGAACCAAGAAGAGCCATAGATTATTTTCTATGAAGGAACGAGAAGGTCGATCATCGTCATTTAAAAAAGAAATGAACCGTAACAACAGGGATTTTCCAGTTGGTGAAAATTTGCCTAAAGCTACGACATATTCGAGAAGACACGATTTGGACGTAGAACCTCAAAAAGAAAATTTTGGCAATGTCTCGATGAACGCCGGAGACAATAGGATGATAAATGATGATGATAATGACGAAGAGTACAACAATGTACCAATTATCAGGAGTACGTCATATCCGCAGTATTATTATGATTATTATAAAATCGCGAAAGAAACATAACTTGAAAAATATTTCCTTTTATGTGCCTGTCTGAATAAATTCTTTATGGTTTTCCTCCCGTTTCTGAATTTTCTGCGCGACCATTTAGAAATCATTAAAATGATTAATTTTCAACGTAATAACGATCAATAATCATTAAACAAACTATTTACTTTTCATAACTTTCGCAGATCGAATAAAACCTGCTCTTCTGCGAGCCATAGATTGGCTGTTTACTGATTGCCCAAATTCGAGATACGTCGCGACGGATAACGTGGAAGTCGACATCCACGTCGGCAAAGAAGATATTCCTGAAACGATAAACGAGTGGCTCCCCGACTGGAAAGCATGAAGTACATGATAATAATAACGTATCAGAAGGTAAATGAAAATTAATCTCAACACTTCTGAAAGTTGTTAATTATCATAATTAAAAGTAAACTCAATTATTTCCTTATCAAGAACTTCAATACATATTTTAACAATCGTACAAAAATGCTATAAATTATAGCTATATAGTATAGAATACTAATTAAAAAAAATTTATATCTTGCACGTGATACATATTTAATTAATAACATGGAAAATCCATCGATGTCTCATAATAATTAAATAAGAAATCAATCTTAATTAAATCGCAACATTTTCCAATAAATATTTCTAGAGTTCTGCCTGATCGACCAACACATATACCGATCGAGTTCTAAAGCTTGCACCAGTTTTTGTACCGGAAGTTGTATCGCGTGTAACTGGCTTCAGAGTAAAAAAAGATTTTACTCGCAAGCCAAACAAGAATGGAGAGTAGTTGAGCGCAGACCAAGAACCGCGACGGATCTTGCAGCGCAACTCAGATATTGACAGGAACCACGTGATACATTCAAATCCATTCTGACGTTTAGCACATCATAGAAAGAAAAATCCATTTATCCATATACAATCAATAAATTACAATCAATATCAGTCCCCATCGATCATTCCGTGAATATCGTAATAATCTAGTAAAACACGTATCACGTCTTTTTCAAACTTTCATATTTTCCAACAAATTTCTAAAACAAGTGTCTTACTAATATCCGCCGAAAGTCAATAATTGAAGAATTTATCATTTTTAAGAAAATTTAAGAAGGTAAGTAAAGTGTATAACAAATCTTTCTCTCGATTCATTTAATTGGATACAGATATACCGGGTTGTTTAACCCAAATGCACCACCAAAATATAGCTTTACTGTAAGACTCATATGAGAGAGAGAGAGAGAGAGAGAGAGAGA